>JAIPMN010044426.1:8960-21670 GCA_020650975.1 Apostichopus californicus | reverse complement strand
ATTACAAGACATCAGTATTGCCTCAAAAATATGCTAGAAAGTCAGATAATGGCCTCTGATGCTCAGATTTCAACTAGTACTTTTTACTGCCACAGTTCTTCAAAACATGTTGCCTCACTTTAAATGTCTCACTGAAGACTCTTCAATGTCTGGGAATAATTTGGAGAGTGAGAACTCCCAAGAATATTTTTTTAAAACAATTTAGCAATATTTATCATGCTAACGGTTGATGCTTTTTCAATCATTTGAGTACTTACAATCAAATGACTATGCTTTACCTAGATATCTACTCTAAACAAACACTATGATCCCATTGACACCTAATCTACACAAGTTGGTTAAGTTTGGCAATAAATCCCCATAGCTGACCCACTTCCACTTCCACTGACCACTTCCTCCCGAAACTTCCGAATCTACCATTCAGATCTGACGGACTACAGAATCACCTACGCTCTTTAACAAAATTTAATTGTTATGCGAATAATTAGTTTACTGTTCCCTGCAATGCCATGACTACTCTCATATGGTAGTTTCATTCTCTCAATTATTTCACGCTTTTAGGTACATTTAATATGACAGTCTAGGGTGTCCTGTATGCCAATAAGTTTTGGAACCTTGGGCAGAATTTCTCTATTAAATTAAGGTACCCAGAACATCTGCGACAACTATACAGCTCACAAAACAACAAGCTAAATGTTGTTTTTTCATCTATTGATGACAGAGGATGATGTGTTGTCAAAACATAACTATTCAACTTCTAATCACCGATCTACAACATACATGACCGCTAAAGGAGTTTTTAAAAACATATCTAATTTAAAAGAAATTTCACCGAAAATTAAGGAAGAAATTAATCTGTATACAAATGCGGTTTTTGTGGTGATTACTGTAGGTACTGTACGGAGGGTGGGTTATGTCGCAATCTGCATTAGCGTAGATGACGTCACGTTCTGTACTGTTCAAATCATATTGGAAATGTCCATCCTTAACGAATAAAAAATTGTTTCTCTGTCAAACGCAACATTAGCGTTCTCATACGTTGACAACATGTTTGGAAAATTATTTATCATTTTTTAAGGTAACTTCTTTGGGCCACCAGACAATCCTTTTAAATCTTAAAATTTGAGCCTTGTTCAAATGTTAGTTCCGCTGGAGACCTGACACTGTCTAGGAAGGTCAACTTAGTAGTGCCAACTGCTGTGTACTCAAGATGAGATCCCACGATAATTATATATCTCTCTTACAAAGATGATCTTGACCCAACGGGTGACAAAGCTTGTAGCATGAACGTTCAGAGGAGGGGGGGGGGAGGTTTGCTGGAGGGGCCTTGAATGAGGGGAATCCAAAAGCAGTTGCCCTGTGGTACTATTATTAGCTAAATGATATATAAACAACCATTGTGACATGTGTTTGCCTAATTCTCTCTCCACCCTGTTCTCAAATGTGGACACGTCCAGGGTCAGCTTTGATTGAATTGGTTCCTAGCTCAGTATGAAATTAAAATCAAACTCACTGTTCAAACCAGTTAAATTTCATCTCTGGTTATGAATCCGGCCCATACCAGTTGGATGTTATACTTACCATGACCGGTCCTGTAATCAAATACGCACACCCATGGCAACCCTGAGCAAATTTTCTGATGTAATCTTGTCGGCAGAAGAGCCTTCTATCTCGTTCATAGTACCAGGTTGAGAGCGCCTGCTTGCACATGACACACCTTTGGATAAAACAAAAAAAAACTTAAAATTAACATTAAGGTGTAACTAACCAGGTTAGAATGTTTTAGATACATTATTTGCACCTGTCTTAAATAGTACGTTACCAACTTTTTTTGCCACCCACATACCTCTCTAGGGATCATGAAAGTTTACAGACCCGCCCAGTCCACCCCATGAGCCACCCAGTCCACCACAGGAGCCGGCGGTCCACCCCAGGACCAGCCCGGTCCACCCAAGGACTCATCCACCTCAGACACTAGTGTAGAGGGAGTACTTTGGTTGTGTGTGACCAGGTTAGTAATTCTTAATGTCAATTGACACAACATTATTATTATTATTATTATTTACCAGATTTATATAGCGCTCTTTTCATGCTTAAGTATGTTCAAGAGGGCTTTACAATGACAACAAAATGACAAAACCCTTAAAATATGAATATGAAAAATAAAATTGACACAGCTTAAATATTAATATAAAAAAATATACAGATTATGGGCTGTTTAGTGAGGGATGGCAAAAGATCAAGATTCTTCACTTCAACCAACACTTCTGGGATTTGATCTACGACATGTGGCTTTGATACTTGTACAGTTCATTGGCACATATACAGCTGTACACTTATGAATGCATATTCCAATGGTATCTATGCATTGTATTATACCATACAAGAGAGTCAAAGAAGTATGTATGCATCACCATCTTGCTGACTGGCATAAAAGACAATAGCTCATTATACACATGTATTAATATAATGAATAATTGTCCTGTAAAATAGTTCTCCATTAATGATCAAATAGAAAAGAAAAATATGTCCACAATGTTTGAACGGCTCTCCAACTGGGTAATACTTCACTTCATACATACTGTTTGCACTGAGGTGGGTACTTCAAGGACACAAGAAATAAACTTAAACATGCACAAAGCTAAAATTATCCAAAAATAACTTCAATGGAAACAGTGTGATATTTCATGCACGGAGGGTTTTATCTGAATAGATACGAAGCTATTTTGAGAAAACCATACAATGAGTTTCACATGATCAGTATTAATTATTCTGCAGGAAAATAACATAAAAATGAGTGATTTGAGAATTTAGGGGAAAACAAGTTACTATGTATACAATTAGGGATTGCGATATATTTGGGAATATCGATACTAACTTCACCAATTTCATATTTTTTAAACATTAAATATACACACATATATAATATATACACATGGCAAATGCCTACAGTGGAATGACGACCTTCCTTACTGGTTTCGAACCTAGACATACAATAAGTGTCCATGGCCTAGTTGGTTAAGGTGTCCGCATATAAAGCAGGAGGCCCGGTGTGACAGGATTTTTTCCCCCCTGAAAATATTCCCCCCCGGGGGGAATATTTCCTAGGAAAGTTTCCCCCCGGGTGGAGATTTCCTAGGAAATATTCCCCACCGGGGGGGCATTATCCCCCAAACCTGGAAAAATTCCCCCCCACCTTCATGTAATTCTAGTTAATTATATTTTTGTACATCTATCAAGTATATCTCATCATGGAACTATAATAAGGAGATTTTAACATTTTTTGGGCATGAACTTGGAATATATCATTCCTGCAATAAGGATATTCAGAGGAAATGTCTTGGGTTAGGGTTAGGGTTAGGCCATGAATGCAGTGCCATGAATAGAATGGGACTAGCTCTGATGCTCTGATGTTACTGATGTAGTCAAGTATTCATTGTAAATTGAAACTATTACATTGTGTTGGTATGATGGTTCTACAGGAGGAACCACAGTTTATTGGGAAGGGGTTGACTTATTGATTATTGATTATGAGCTGTGGTGAAGCTCAATGGGATTATCTTAATTCATGGCTTATGAGGGTGAACATCAAAGGGATTGCTGCACTGAAGCCAAGTATACATACTGTTACACAGATAGTCCTGATTGATATGGTGTGGGAATGTTGGGTATATAGAGTGGACCCAAATGCCCTGGTCATCACAATTTTCAATTTACACCATGGAGACTGAAGGAAGTGATAGATTTGCTGATAACGTTCGAAACATATTTGATTACTGCTTGAATCAAGCATATCCTGAGGGACTTTGCCGTGATCAGAAGAAAGAATTCAGAGGAAAATGTCGGAATTTCACTATCAAGGATGGCGCACTCTTCTACATTGAACACAAACAAGGTATGTATTTTTTCTTTCAAATATGCATCATGATTAGACAGCTGGCATTGAAAATAAGACAAGTACAAATGATATTTCCAACAATGCACTCAAATTTCTGAAACCCATTTAATGGCTATGGTTTCTATTATACCAAATGTGTCAACCAGAGGTGCAAAAAATGAAGCCATTGTGGAAAGTTCTAGTGTATTGTTCTGACACATGAATACAACTTTTATATTCAATGGAAACCTGAAAACAATTCAAGGGCGCAACGACTTGGTTTGGGGGAGCGCCCCCCCCCCTCAATTTCTATGTGGGTACTCTCACACAAGACCCAGGCCCGAATCAAGGAGAGGTTTTATTGGCCCACAATTACGAAAGATGTCCATGACTTCCTTCGAACATGTGACACGTGCCAGAGGGTGAACAAAGCGTTCAAGAAAGTACGCGGAGAACTTCAGCCACTTCCAGTGAAACCTGAGGCATTCCAGCGAATCGGAATAGATCTAGTGGGTCCACTGCCCAAGACAAGAAAGGGCTATCAGTATTTTGCTACAGCGATCTGTGCATATACAAAGTGGGTGGAGTCAGAACCACTGAAGAGCAAGAGTGCTACAGAGGTGGCCCAATTCATCTATTTTTTTTAAGATTTATTTTTCCTTCCAATGATAGTTTGTGTATCAGCCATTACAGCAGATTACTATGAATATCCTCTATTGGAAAGGAATACATGAAATAAAGGCTGATTGGGGCTTTAATGAACAGATTGAATGTTCTATTCTACATGTTACATTATTCAGGACTTCATTATATATTCCAAGAGAGTTGAGCTAGCTCTACTTTCTTAAATACCAACTCTTTCCTTCAGGCAATTCATTGTAATAATGATATTTCATTTTCTTCTATCAGTAGTGGAGTTTCGATATGTTGATAAGTTGCATTTTATATATAATAATAAATATTATATCGTGACTGACTGATTCATTCTTTTCCCTGTTTGGTACCGACATTCTTAATCAAAATAAATAGTAATAACACGTGGGTTTGAACCCCCAACCCCCCCCCCCCCCGTGCATACGCCCCTGTTCCATGTCAATCATGATTTGATTTGAGAATTGTGATTTATTGATTGAGGATTTGAGTCTAACCTCAATCAATAGATCACAATTCTCCCCACTTGAACAAGATTGAATCATATCCCTACACTAACAAGGTTAAAGATTATTATCAACTCCAATCAATGTAGATAGTAAACTTCACTGGGGATAAACTTTATTCTGTGAATGATTTGAAGAAACAAGAAGAAACTGATTGAACACCATTGAATTACTCTTCATGCATCATTAGACAAAGTTACCTGGACTTCCTCGATATGAAATTGGATATTGGGAGTTGGCTACTGATTTTCTCAACTGGCTAAATCGCACCAATCCTTGCAACTAACTGTCCGCTGGCCACTAAAAAAATGTTGCGAATACGTGAAGGATATATTCCTAGCGTTTAATTGCCATGAACAAGCGATTGACCATCTCATCATACACTGAATTTGAGATATCGCCTATTGGAATATAGGAATATTATGAAATTCATTGTAAGCTAAAGACTTGCAGGTGCTGGCAGGACAATTGATCATGCTTATGGTGGGGGGGTAAATTTTCAGGGTGGGGGGGAATTTATCCTAGGAAAAATTCCCCCCCGGGGGGGAAAATTTTCAGGGGGGGAAAATTTCCTGTTACACCGGGTTCAAATCCCGGTGAAGGCTGGAAGTTTTTCACTGTTCTGGATTTTCCAACTCATTACAATTTCGAACATGTTATATATATTCAAGCATGTTATAGGTTAAAATATCGACAGATGCTGTACTGAAGGTCTTTTTAATTGTTCTCTATGAGTAATACAGTACTTTAGATCTGAATGACGTACTGTACAGTAGTACTTAGCATAAACTTTGAAGTGTAATAAGTGGTAATATACAAATCACTTATTGCATTACCATATCATACGTAATTCGTTGTGTATATTGTGCATTGATCTGCATGACAGTTTTGGTTTCCCAAATCCTCCTCCTCTCCCTTATAAAGTATTTTATCTACATGTCTATAACATATTGTAATAATGGATAATTGTGGATAATTGTGGATAACTGTGGATAATTGAAATGACCGGCAAAAATAAAATTGGCACTGTCAGTAGAAAGTAACTGCAAAATAATATTCTTTGCTGTTTAATGTTTTTACTTAATTGATTCATTTTACTGCCTAAAAAAGATGTCTTCATCCTTCAAAATTCTTCGTCTTTAACTTTGATCTTTAGAGATGCTCTGGTTGTGTATATAGAACTTTCCAATTCTACTACAGGTTCTGACATAAAACATCTATTTCATTGCAACTCTATATTTGCTTCAAAATCCACTACAACTATATTATGAATTTAGCTAACAGCAGGTGTTCTCCAAGTAAATATATCACAAATATTTGCTAAATTTATCGCTCTCAAATCCTTCAGGTTATTCAATACATTCAATAAATTAATGCAATTTTTCAGTTTCATAGATTTCTCTTCTTCAACCTGGCATACTTCTTCCTCAAGCTACGGCTGCTTGGCAAAAGATTTTCTGCTCTGCCGCACGGTAACCTTTAAAGTGACACAGTCACCTTAAAGCAACCTTTTACAATTGCCTGACCATGCAGTTTATTAAATATATACCAGTGCTCAAAATTGAAAGAGAAAACAACAGCCAAATGTTTCTGCCAAATTAAGATTAATAATGGCTGGTAATGAAAGGAGAAGCAAACACGAGCAACGTTTCTAGATTAAACATGATGAAGATGTTTTCGTGAAGAAACACTCCCCAAAGTATCTACGGAAAATCTCATTCCATGTGGGAGAAATCTTAGCTCAAAACTCCTGTCTGGAGACTACCGTGTTGTTGATTTGTGATATCATAGTGACACAAGGAGGTTAAAACTTTACTTTCCATTTAGTTCTTTTTATAATCATGGACATGAGAGTCATGGACTGATATATGTTTGCCATTAAAGGAAGATAAAAATTCTGCATATATTATGCCCCAAGTCCCTATTTGTAGCTACATGTGATATGATAAATAATTATGACTGCTTTTCTTTTGAAATACATCTTTGTCCATAAATATCTTCAGCAATCATGCTTTTATTAGAATATAACTGCTAGAACTGTACAACAGGGAGTTGTCATTAATAACTGCAGTATACTGAATTCACTCTTATACCGTTGTCCTAAAAACCGACGAGAGGGGAGGGAAGGGGTATTGGCAGATTCAGTTCGCAGAACCGGTACATGTAGCTCAGATACTTAAAGGATTTTAAAACGGGAAATACGCTGAGACCAAATCACACCCAAAATCCTCTAAATTGAAGAATCCAAAAAAAATCAAAAGATCTGACTCCTCAGTGAATACCAAAAGAGATCCTGATTACCAAAATTTTGTATGATTCGAAACGGAATTTTCCAAGTTAAAGAAACACAAATTTGGGTGGCAGAATGAGAAGGGAGGCCATTAACTGGCATGGTCCGGTCATGTAGGGAGCACAGTGTTAAAATGTTTCCACTTCACTCTAGGCACGGTAACTGTCAGAGTGTCAAGGTTGTGAGGAGACAGGTAAGTGAGGTGTACAAAGGCAATAAATATACAAGAGAATGCAATTAGCAGAGCCATGGACAGTAGTCAGCTGGTGTTAAAATACATTCATGGTAGACCCAGATTGAGTTGAAAAACAGGTAGGTAGGGGGGGGGGGTAGGGTTGAATTACTCAGGATCCAAATAAAGTAAGATTGTTCCAGTCAGCTTGCAGCCTCTTAGGAAAATAAACCTAACATCCTAGTATCTGTGATTTTTATTAATTTTTCCCATGTTTCCTAATATTTTGATAATTCCCCCTGCTCATAATACAGTAGATTGCTTTAACCATAAAACTTTATCTCTAAAAAGTAAGACAAGCAACTACTGTATTTAAAGCCTTCAAATAGATTTCAATCATTTATAGCCCGAGAAACAGCTGTTAGATTACTCGAAGTTCACTGGCTCGAGAATGCCTCTTGGTCATTTCTTGCTGTATTTCTTCTTCAGGTGAAGAAGATAAAGAACTAACTGGGTATGATTTACTGTATACTATACACATGTACAGCAAATACGATGAAGCAGTTTCATTGCCCTTTATAGTATGTACATATATAGCAGAGTAATTTAGGCTGGTATTTTAGTAAGAAGGTTGCAACAAATATAACTTCTAATTGTGCAAGAAGTTTTGTAAAATGTCGTTAGTAACTTTCTGGAAGAAAAAAAGTCACTGATGTAACTTAAAGTATGATAACAGTATCCTACTAATCACTGCATAGATTTTGCCTTATCATTTCCCATATAAGTATGGCACTCTCCCATTCAGCTTGTAGCATATATACTAAAATTAGAATAATTAAATATATTGACAGCCAATTTAATTGATCGCCCTTTTCTTATTTCTCTCTAACACCTTTAATATTTAGGTTGTGAGTGAAGGTACTGTCGGTGATACAACGAGTCCGGACCTGAGTCACTAAATTTCGAGAAGCTGTTTCTCAATCAAATTTGTCAAACTTTTGCCATATAAAGTGATAAAACAGTACCCTGAGTCTATGAATTGACCAATCACAAGTCTGGAATATAAATATTTGCATTATTGGTAGTTTGTATTTGTTTTGTTCCTTTAAGACAATAACATACAATGACATCATGATATGACTCAACTATGACTTCCTCCTTGATTTTTACTTTTACTTTCATCACTGAATTTGACAATACTTGATTTATCATATTGTTGTGTTTTTCAATGACCGAATGTATGTAATTGCTTTTAATTAACTAATCTCCTAGAGATAGACATATAACTACATAAGCTTTGCAGAGATAGATTATCCTTCCTCCTTGACGTCCAGGGCAGGCAATCTTAAGTGTTAAGGGTCAAATATGTGATGGATGGTTATTGGTTCAGAGAGAATTTTAACCAAACTTTACGTTTTCACAAATTTTGACAGGATTAACTTGTTCAATATTTTCACAGAAGTTGGAAGCCTATCTTTTGCAATTTCTTAAGTGTTTCCTACATTTTTTTCAAAATCAGTAAATCAAGTCTGTTAACTGTTTCTTATATTTTCACAATGGTAAACTTTTCCTGTGAATTTGTTATGTATTTTATCAAAAGTAAAAGTCTGTTTATGTTTCATAATGAATCGTCGTTTGGATTTAGTGCATGTACAAATTGCCCATACATGCTAAATGTGCAAACAGTACAACTAGAGGTCGACAAAGTTATATAAAGCTTATATTTTCACAAAATAGCTATTTTTATCCTAGCCAGCAATAGCTTTACTACTTGCTACATTCTCACGCTGGATGACCTCTTACAGTAGTGTGATTGTTGAATTATATAGTGAGTCTTTTGTTAGGCTAAGTTATTTTCACACCATTTAATGATTGCTTACAGGCTTTGTATTATTCTGCCAATGAAAGCTTTGTAGGTATTTGGAAGTGCACTTTCTATAAAAAGGCGATGTGATTTCCACACTTAGCCAGTTTGGAGAGATATTATCATTGATACTTGAAGAGTGTCTCATCCTAAGCTCAGAATAGTGAGATGTAGCCTCGTGCAATGAAATCTCCTCCACCGGTTGGCTAAATTTAAATGTCTTAAAATGTTGTATCCTTGTTAAAACTGGTAGCAGTAGGAAATATATCTTGGTTACCGCTCGACAAATCTCCTGTACTTTCTACAACCATCGTCTTTCCCCTGACGATATAGATGTGATTTGTTTATGAAAGTGAGAAAATTGCTTTTGCATGTATTTTGTTTTTTGGAATTTCCCTGGTCAGTTGTTATTCGTTTATGAAACTGTTGAAACTATTTCCTTTAAAAGGTTCATGGAAAGCAGTATTAACTACAAACTGTAAAAAATAACTTCCTGCTGCTGAACCTATTTGACACTTACAGTACGTAACAATCTTGTAAGAATCTTGT
Organism: Apostichopus californicus; assembly: GCA_020650975.1. Lineage (NCBI taxonomy): Eukaryota > Metazoa > Echinodermata > Holothuroidea > Aspidochirotida > Stichopodidae > Apostichopus > Apostichopus californicus. The sequence goes on along the minus strand of JAIPMN010044426.1, from coordinate 11,761 downwards.
TAAAACTGGTTGAAACCCACAATATACACCATCACACATGCACAGACAATCCTCCAGCATTACTCACATAAATAGAATTCAGGGATGTGCCCATGCTGAGCTGCACTGGGCGTCCCCGCCCAGCACTAAAAATTACCGCCCAGCACTGTCTTAAAAATCGTGAATCCCGCCCAGCACTATTTTCATCTAAAATCCCGACATTTTTAACAATATATTCAGCATAAATTGGGCCTAGCCTATGCCAAAATCATACAGACTAATAATGCATCAGTTACGCATGCGAGAAACATTACTTACGGCTCTCAATCGGTAACTTGTAAAATCTCTTTAAAACAAACTAATAACTTTTACCAGGTACGTAATATATATCACTACAAAAAAATTTAAAAATATAAATTGTTAACAAAACTAGTGTATGAGCCTAAAAAGCTACACAAGTGCCAGCATTTGGCATCTGAGCACCTTCAAATATCTAGGGGACATCCCCTCCCTCTTAGCCCCCGACACCAGGACGGCGATCAGTATACCCGCCACTCAGGAAATCCTGGGCATATCCCTGGAATTGAAAGCTACCGTGAACTCTTAAAAAAAATATTACAGGAAGGAAGTTATTCTCTATCAGCAGAATTCAGCAAAAGTACAGTAAAGTACCTACAGCCAACTCTGGCAAACCGGGTTGAACCAGCTGGTAAAGAATTTGGAAAAGCCAAACTCTCAATGCCAATGGCCAACTACAGTATTCAGGAGCTGCTGGATAACACAACATTGTACATGCATAGTCACCTGTAACTTGTGTTGCTATGGGAGAAGACATTGTAATACATGGAATGCAACCTTTAGTTCAGGGGTGGGCAACCTTTTTGAATGAATGGGCCAGACATAAGGAGTGAAAAATTGACTGGGCCGCACCTAACCAACGACCTGCTGTTGATTTCAAGCCTTTGATTCCGAGGACTTTCAAGCAAGAGGTGTGTGTACTTGATCTGTATTAACAAAAACATAATATCAATACTTTACAGTTGATAATTAATGGGCATAATAGGCCTACCTGACAGCATCATTAGTGACGATAAATTCTAAGCAGCTAGCTCGTTTTTTTGTGATGATGTAAAATAGATTGATTTTGTTTCTTTCTCTTGAGACATCTCACAGGCTGCAAAAAAATCACTGGCGGGCCGCATGTGGCCAGCGGGCCGTAGGTTGCCCACCCCAGCTTTAGTTACTGCAGTACAGAACTTTACCGAGGCAGAAATCAGATATTTCGGTAGTATCGACCTCCTCATTGATCAGAGCTATGAGGACTCAGATATCAAGTTTGATCTTATCACTACCAAATATAGTTAGATGAGCTTAATATTCAAGAACTTTTAATGGCGACACACAACAACATTTTCTTCAAACTTGAACGACTGACGAAACATATGCTGCACAAAGTCGAATCGCATAGCAGTTTAATAAATCAAATTTGTCTCGATCGACCAAGAAGCCCACCCTGACAAATTGGCGGGCCTATATAAATTTGCATTAATTACTACAAATGGTAGAAAATCACAATGACCGCTTTCTTTATTCTTATAATGACATGTAAAATTACTGGAACTAAAACATTCACAATCTTCTGTATAATTCACACCTTGGGTTAATTAATTACCATCTGGCAATGTGTATGGGGACAGCTATAACATAAGATAATGTAGTAGAGTATACCAATATGCATAAATGTACATACCCTCACTTCCTGATTCAGAATAAAAAAACTTATTCAGTTGAGTTTAATGATAAAGTTAATTTAAGAAAGAATAACATTGGTATTAGATGTATTAATATCTGGCCTCAAATAAAGGGATACAAAAGATTTCAACTTTTAAGTTAATGTTTTGACCGGATTCCCATATCCCTATCACAACATGGCCTTTCGCTTGCATTAATTATTCCTACGTGATCTAAGGAAACAAACAACATTGCCAGTCTTTCGTTTCATCACCTGACGTCTGTGTTGTCACGAAAGCTATTAAAGTTCAAACAAATTAAACCAACTGATCTAAGCTTTGGCGAGCCAGCAAAACTTAACAATACAGTAATAAAACAATCACTGAAATGTCTGAAATGAACACCTTTTTTTTTTCCATTTTTCACTTACTTTGTAAAGTTTGTATCTTGTTTGAAAATCAATTCATGAAAAATAAATTCATTATTCCTGTGATGTATGCAGTTTATTTTGTATCATTTTATAACTTGTTTTTAACATTTCTTCCCACTTTTGGGATTTTTAGGCAATTTAACAAAGTCTCATAAACATTTGTGTAAGGTCTCAAATGGGGTGTACAGTTGTTGAACATTTGTTTTTGAAATCTGTTTTCATTGTCTGGGAAGTGACTAACCAGCTCCCGTTCACTCAACACTTTGTAATGTTAAATAAACATTAAACCGAATGTGTCCCTTTAAGACATTTAACTGCGACATATTCTGCAGCTGTGTGATTGAATTTCAGACTGCCTAATGGCTGCCACTTCCTGTATCCAAGAACATGAATTATGAAAACTGGAAACCACGAAACAACTGGCAATTCCTTTGGTATAAGTAAATTATACAGGCAAAGATCCTTGGTTAAAGCCTTTACCATGAAAATGTTTTTTTTTTCTATTTTTAAAAAGCTGCCTTAGTTTGTGTAAACAATGACAAAATGAAGTATCAAATAGTGTAAAGAAGCATTCCAATATAAACAGAAATACTGAACAGTAAGCAAGCCAGTGAGGCTGGAAGATGATGGTGGTGATGGAGTTGTTGGGGGGGGGGGGGGG
>JAIPMN010044422.1:0-10994 GCA_020650975.1 Apostichopus californicus | reverse complement strand
CAATACCTATATTTTTAAGTAGGCCTGTAAATTTATCATTTTACAGCCGTTCACAGATCAAATACGTTATAAAAGTCATAATGATAGAAACACTTCTTACAGGTCTTATTTGAATAGCTATATTAACCAGGCTTATATCAAGAAACAACTAGGTCGCTATAGAAACCGTAAAGTAAATAATCTGATTCGTCAAGATCATGTAATGAATTATCTTGTTGTTTCACAAGATACGCGACAATATTTACTCTCTTTTTGTATAATACTTATTTAACGTTTAGTCACTTGAAAATAAGACATCAATACCTATATTTTTAAGTAGGCCTGTAAATTTATCATTTTACAGCCGTTCACAGATCAAATACGTTATAAAAGTCATAATGATAGAAACACTTCTTACAGGTCTTATAGGAATAATAACCAAGCCCAAATGAACATAGTACAAACATGTCGCCATAGAAACCGTAAAGTAAATAATCTGATTCGTCAAGATCATGTAATGAATTATCTTGTTGTTTGCTCTATTACGAAGACCGAATTTCCCAATGTTACTATGGTAAAAATTGCAATGTGTGTTGTCGGCCTTTCTTGTGTGATGGTTATGTAAGACTCTGTTACTACATATAAAGTCATTAAAAGTGACTGACAGTAATCCATTCCATACTTTGTTATAATATCACCGAGTTTTAATATCACCAAGTTATAATATCACCATATCACTACTAAGTTTACTATGTATAGTAAACACGATAAAACTGAATAACCATGTAGAATATACATGTGATGTAATGAAAAAAAACACAAACATATAAAGGATTCCCATTATTAGTGGACTTACAAGGCCGGATTTACCTGTTTTAGGAACCCTTGGCCGCCGGAGATAACTTTTTGGCGGGCTCCTAACCCAGGTGCACAGCTAATGAATGTGTGTGTGTATATGTATGTATCTCATTCGTAGCTTTCGATTGATGCTTAATGTACATACAATATAAGTAGGACAGTAACATGAAGAAGTGAAAAAAAACTTTGAAACTAATGATGTTCCCTTATATACTTCACGAAATTTTAGTAACTTTACTGAACACTTGCAGAATATGGTATTTAATAAGCAACGTGGTATGGAATATAGTCCAAGTATAATATCTTGAGTGCTTACATAAAATGTGATCAATGTGTCTAAGTATCATTTAGAGTTTTAAACGGTCGTTTCTTGTATTCGCTAGGAAAACAATTTTTTAACGAAGATATGCAGTGTATATGAACGAGGTAGGGTAAATGGCGGGCGGGGGTTGGGGTTAAACTGTGATGTAAGTTTATGGTATGGGGAGGGGGTGGGGTCGAGGGCCAGGGTGGGCCACTGGGAAAATATGTAACAGGGCCTCCTTATTAAAGTCTTAATTTTCCCGTATGTTAAGTGTACTATATGAAGATGAGAATAAATCATTATTTATGCAATATTTCACAGAGCCCCCTTATAGACCCCGGGCTGTGGCCACCTTATCCCTCCCTAGGGGCCTCCTGCTTAAAGTCTTAATTTCCCCGTATACTAAGTGTACAATATGAAGATGAGAATAAATCATTATTTATGCAATATTTCACAGAGCCCCCTCATAGACCCCGGGCTGTGGCCACCTTACCCACCACCCACTCGCCTGGCGAGGGCAGCTATGTCATTATCATTATGATTGATCATTATGTTTTCAGTTGATTTTGTGTTTTCCTCTCTCCTTCACAAATATGGGTAATATATATGATGGAGAAGAATTGAAAAAGAAAAATATAAGTTAAACACTTAAGGGGACACAGCTATTTGAAAGGAATATTTATACTCATGCAAATCTGATATGTATATGACCGTATATGACCGTGTCCCCTATCATTACACTCACCAGTTACCCCCCCCCCCCCGTATCCAAGTGTAGTGAAAAACTTCAAAATTGGCTATAGGCTTTTCATAAATTCAAGAAGTTTTCATGTTGGTAATAAAATGTGCCTTCATACTTAAAAGTGCAATCAAAAAGTATCCTGTATGACCAAACACAAATGCAAAACAAAAACATGAAATTAAAAAATGAAAGACATGCAAATAATATAATTTGTGGTACCCGTGGAATTCACAGGTCATCCCCTTTGTCATGCATTTTGGGGGGGAATTGTCTGGTTAGCCCCTTCAAACCAAAATTACATATGTCTGCTGAGGCTCAAAGTTCGTGTCCCTCAGATTTCACCCTCTTCTTTCATTCCTTCTCCGTATCCATCTATACAAACACATATATATCGGTAAAGTTATATATAGGAAGAGGGACACGCAGTAACTAAACATTCATAATGCCAAATTTATACATTATTACAATACTCTCCATGCCCTTATAAAAATAACTTTTTTTTTTTTATATAATAGCTCAATGGCTTGTTGTCTTTTATATCCTTCTTATCGCTATGGTGTGATTCTCCAACCCCCCCCCCATTCCCCAACCCCCGCCCGGAATCCCGTCTCCCAATATGTTGTACAAATTATGTTGACATCCTGTTTAAGTTCACCTATAAAATGACTTGCTTATCTCTCTAAACAGGTTTGTGCAAGAAAACAAGCTTGAAGTTCAAAGTTGGCCGCTGTTTATAAACGAATCATATAATAAGGTCTAAGATTGATCAAACCCAATTAAAATCCCACAGTCAAATAAACTCTGCGACATAAACGCTACGTCAGTTACGATAACATTGTTAGAGACCCAACTCCTGCAAATAAACAGTCAGCCACTAAACTCATTACGTATGCAAATAGCTGCTTGAATACCGTCTTCCTATTGGTCGATAGTATCGCGTATTGTTGAATTGCTATATACGACTCTCTATAGTGGCCCAACTTGTGATAGGCGTCAATAGCCTAATCCCTTAAAGCTCAACACCACCAACAAAATGATTGTACACAAATTGAAAGGCGGAAACTTCAAAGAATGATTTGAACAAATTCGCTACACTTCGTATCGTCAGTTTCCTCAGATCAGGTTTAGTCTGACTTCAGAGTTGTTTCACTGAAGAATAGGAGCAATTGTGATTTTACATACTATATACTAAATGTACTGTAGTATCAATTTTTTAAAGTGGAAACCATCGCAGTACGTACGCTTCTAGCAAAACTTCTGAACTGTTGAGTGAAGCCGTTTTAAGATTTCTCTATCTTTTCTCGAAAGATTTTATTTTTTGAACGTTAGAAAAAAAGTATTTAACTTTTGCGAAATCAAACACAAATTTTTAAGATGCCAGCAAGGTGCGTGACATTATCCTCTTCACCTGGGATCTTCAGGCCCATCTGTTCCGCGGGATTCAAGCCCTCTGATCTCTCACCCACCAGCTCACTTTCTTCGATTGATGAAAGATCCAATGCAGAGGCCAACCGTAAGTATACATAATTTAATTTCAATTTTGGTTTACATAGATTGTCAAGTTAATTATAGGTACCGTATATTACGCATTCAAAGACAAGAGCGTGGAAATTTACGTATTAATAATTTTTCTGCTAACGAAGTTTTTTTTGCTTCAGAAAACAAATTCACTATCTCATCAGGTGAACTGTTTAAAATCTAAAACGCCAATGCGTTATGTGTTATATTGTTATGGAAACTATGGTGGATTGTTCTAAGTACGATCTCAAATTTTTTTTTTGGGGGGGGGGTGGATTTACGTCGATATGAATGTTTCAAGAATTCTTTTGATAACTAATAATTAAGTGCACACTATCACATATTTATATAGGGACAGGACAGACAATCGTTATTTTCTTATTTTAATAACCCCCCACCCCATCCTCCCCAACCCATCCTTATAAAGGACGGCTGATATACAGTTACGACACGTAATTTTAACCAGTGTTTGTTACCGCTAGTTATAAGTTTTCTTTCTTTTTTTTTACGGGGAAGACGTGGGGGGGGGGGGGTAGAAGGACCGGATGGACTTCCATTTGGTTCTCATTGAGGAGACCATTCTCTCAGATCGGATGAAAACTTAAATGGGTAGAAATAATGATGGCTTAGGCAAACATGAGGAGCCTTATTTTGAGTTCAACGTGGAACTTCTTTGACGATCAATTTTACTTCCTCATGTGAACATTCCATAGAGACTTGTGTGGGTGCATGATAAGAATGATGAACACTGTATTATTTCAATACCTTCTAGACCACAACTGTAAGTAAATATTGCAATAAATGGCCATGTTTGCTGGAGTGTCTTTCTACAGGGAAGTAATAGTCAGTACATGTATCTATAACTGCTAAGAGATATCATTTACACTTGTTGTGAAATGTTAAAGTCGTAATGTGATATGTTAAAATAATATTTAAATAATATTTTATATTATTAAAATAATATTTAAAAATAATATTTTAAATATTTTAAAATAATATTTAAATTGATATAGTTGCAGTTATAGGCTTACTGCAGGGTAGTATCAGTGCTTGTGTCTCTTTCGACCTCTAAACATAAAATAAGAAACTTTCAAAAGCTACATTCCATCATTTCCATGAACAAAAACTTATTATTTTTTCCTTCTTTTATTTTCTCACGTCAGTTTCCACGTACAACCAGCAATCACCGAGGCAATGTTCCAGCCAATTACCCCCAGTTGAGCCAGCGGTTGGTCTGACTCCCTCTTCGGCGATGTTCCCCTCCGGAGGACTGTCCCCTTACAAACCACCTCACCCGACGCCACAAGATTCGCTAAACGCGTCGGTTCGACCAATAGAAACCTGCCCACCGAGAAACCGGCGGAGACGAAGCCGAACCATCTACAACGGTATGCAAATTAACGGTTTGGAAGCGTGTTTCAAGGTGAACCGGTATCCAGACATCGAGACCAGAGAAAACCTTGCCATGTATATTGGGATGAGCGAGGCTAGAGTACAGGTCAGTTTACATTTTTTTTTGTGGTAATGTCAACAAATATGCTAGATGCTAGTCACATAATGGTCACTCATTGTCAAGCTAGAACAAGCATTTTACTATACATCCCTCAAAAACAATTCATGTTCACAAATATTTCCTTTCCTTGAACAGATCCTAAATCTAACAAAGATATGTCAGTGGCTACAGTGACTTACATACCCATAATTATACATTTCTTTATCGTTTTAATGTAGCACATAAATGTTTGTTTGCGTCCCACACATTTAATCATTTAATGTGTGGGTTAGAAAATTTCATGATTTGGTACGCACTTCTTTTGTGGACTTCAAATGTAAAATTAATGTTATTCAGGGACATTTTCATTTCTGAAAGGGTTGAGTTTTGGTCACACCATACTACATGTAACATGCGGATCCACTATTCTATTTCTTTTACCTGTTCGGGGTTTTCGATAACCGGAAGGGTTAAGACTTGTCCATTATTTAATTAACTATAGCTTGGCGGAAGAGATACTCTGTAGTTTCCTTTTGCTTGAAATGAATATAAAAGCTTCATCGAGTTGTCCATTGAACCTTTTACCGAGAGGCGTGAAACATTCAAAGCTCCTTGCTCTATTATCCTATGTCGCCTGTTTCCGGCTTTTCTTTTCAGCCATGAATTGGCTGTAAATATTTAACAACAATTGCGCAATAAGCAATCTCCATTACACCCACCGCCCTTTAAAGGTCTTGCCTTCCAAATTTAAATATGCCAACATTTTGAAAAAGGCTGAATGTGTTTGCCGAGACTCATAGAATAATCCGTTTTGGGGCGAAATTTATTTCACAAATTTTGAGGAAATTCAAAATAGACAATAAAATATCCCACTGAGTAAGACCTGTTCTACTGGTAAACTAAAGTATTGACCATTTGGTGACCACTTACAGTACTCTTTCTATCGTATTATGACGTAATATTCAGACTCCTTTTACAGTTGTCACATTGTTTTATATATGCATTAAAGCTAACGTATTCAAATTTTTAAAACCATATTATTTTATTTACACATATATCCATGCATACATGAATTAGTTCGCAGACATGTGCTCTTTTTTAGGACAGCATTTTCTATCTCCTATAGTCGATAGTGTCATTTCAAGTTTCAATCAATCAATCAATAAACTTTTATCGTGAAATCGATGGGGATGACTAAAGTGTACAAGTAGTTAATAAGATTTCAGGCTTCTTCTTTTACATTTGTTAGTGAATACACTTGTGTCCGTCGCTTTGTTCCTATTGTTAATGGTGATACTTTGAGCTGTTGAAGACAGTTTAAGGTGTTAAGTTGCCCTCATAGAGGTCCTTCTCTAACTTGCCTGTCCTATTATATCATTACCTCCGGGTTATTTGTACAACTTTAAGTACTTATTAAAATCGAAACATTGAAGGTTTCTGTCAAATGTGGAGGTTGCTTCAAAACTTTCAAGAAGTTCGAACTCTAACGGACTTCAAAGTGAACACAATTAGTCTAAGCAACAGCACAGAGCAGTGTTTGTCACAGTTTTGAAATGAGGATGTATGGTGAAAGATTGTAGAATTCCATTATGTGTCTATTATCAATGGAATATGTGCACAATCTGTTGTTTTTTCTGTACTATACTTGTAAAGCCGCTAAAATATTAATTTAGGTGTTTGTGTATTTATTAAAATGTACGAAAAGAGAAAAAAATTCTTGTTGCATCCGCCTGACATAGTAAATAATAATGAAAAGATTCGATGAAATATAGAAAAGATTCCATGCTTGGCAAGATGTGTTTCTACCTTTGATCCTTCGTAAATACTAATTGATAGTGTAAAACTATTTAAATGGTAATAATATCAAAGGGAAATCCTTAACACGGAGAAAGCGCCCTCTCCTGGAAGGTTTCTTGAGAACTTTTTCAAAGCGTATGTATTGATAAATTACAGGCTTCTGCCAAATCCACCGTACGCTAACGTCGACGCTAGGCGTTTTAATAATTCATGGCTAAAGCTTGTGAAACTGGACCGCGTCGACGTAGACCTATGTACGATCTTTTTTACCAGGGAATCCCCGCTTCCACCCCACCCTCCTATCCGGCCTAACGCTCTCTTCGAATTATCATTCGTCTATCTCTGTTTCAATGCAAATGTTTGGTATTTATTTCCTCTTCAGGTCTGGTTTCAGAATCGAAGAGCACGAATGCGCCGTCAAGAGCGCAACACTCTGAGTATTGAAGAGGAACACATTTCTCCTGGAGCCAAGGATGCGACAAATGCCGACAGATCCCGAGACGATGAGTGTCAGTCGGATGACGTCACAGGCTCAGATGACGTCAGCAGTGCTAGCAACGACGAATCAATGGGCCGTGAGGAGGTGACGTCAGAGGTGGGTGGAGACGAGCATGAAGAGATTGATGTTGTGGGAATATCCGAAGAGGACGGTGAGTGATTGACTATTTATGGAAGGATTTCTAAATACATTACTTGTATAGATGGATTCTTCAATGTAAGATCTAAATATTTGGATTGATTGATCAATCAATTCTGAAGTATCGCATCAATTTTGTCAGAAGGGAAGGTGTGAAAATGGAGACTGTTTGACCGCTGGAACACAAAACGGAAAACTTGTTGTGTCTTTTGTGTTAAAACAATCTGTAAAAACAATGACTAAACTTAAAACTTCATTTGTCACCAAAAAAAAAAGAAAAAAAAGGGGAGAAATAATGAAGCCCCATGAACATAGAAAGAAATTAACCGGCATGTAGTTAATCGAATATATACATGGCAGTGTTGATGCCTGGCGCTGAGTGCAACGAAAAATTGGCTCTGTAACAAGCCGAATGGGTCATTAATAGTGTTCCCACGCCTCTATACGTAACTTGTTGACCCAAACTTCGACCAAGGTTACACAATGAAGGTAGGGGATTCCCGTGATGCAATACATCACTGCTACGTCAGCAAACCTCCAGATTCATACCAACACGTGCACTTGTATTTATTTGTTTCTGGTTCTTCCCTTTTTTATAACACAGATTCGTGCAGGAGGAGTTCCGCATCTCTCGTTAGGCCTATTGTGACGTCAACACCCTCTGTATCATCTTTGGTAGGAAAACCTCTAGTCTCCATCCCACCGCCACAAGTTTGCACCAAGCCGTGTTGCTGCCCTCCTCTGGTTCTCCCCCAGTACCCACTCTTACAGCACCGGATACCGTCATCATCTATCCAGCTACCATACCATCCAGGGTTTTATTCCTCACAAAGAGCCGGAGTCCCACCCGTGTCATTATGGAATGCGCCACCAATCTTCTACAGCTTTCGTCCTTCGTTGGCCCTCCAGATTCCCCGATCAAGTTTTCATGGTGCCCCGATGCCGTTCCGTTGAGATGCTTAGTCTCATTTGATGACTTTCCTTGATGCCTTCGCCAGGAAGACCCGGTACTCACCGGCTCCCTGAATTCATATTCCGATGACAACGAGAGCCGTAAGCCTGGCTCTGAAATAGTGACTTTCCAAATGTCCACGATACAACGAGCATGGAATTATCTTCATGCTGTGCACCCTTTAAATGGTGAAAATGATATTCTTAAATCGACTCTCTGAGGCACTCCCATTCGTGCTTGAGCTTTTCTTGAAGAAATATCTTAGAAATATATAGAGAGAAAATTGGGAAAAATGGAACCTACTGGTTTATTTTAGTACCAATTATCCAACGACAATTATATTTTAATAAAAAGAAAATATGTATTGTGGTATTGTTCACGGTTATACGTTGTTACATATTGTGATGTTTTAGTATGATTTCAACAGATTTCATTGGAGGAGGTGGAGGTGAAGTGGGGCGGCGGTGGCGTGGGGGGGGGGGGGGGTAAGGTCCGATACTTACTTATTTCACTAGCTAATGATTAGTTTTATGTATCAATACGTGATTAATACTAGTGATTTATTAGTCTTACACATAGCTTGCCTGATTCTTCTTCTTCTTTTTTGACGACAAATGAGTTCTTTCATAACCATTTGCAGCTGTGCACTATATTTGCCAAAACAATCATTTTTTTTTTTAAATTTCTTTCAATCATTCAATCACTTTCCGCTACATTTGCACGGACTTGCCTTGTATTTAGCTTTTCTGATTTTATTCTGACATATCCGATGATCTTTTTATCATTTTGCAATTCTTAATATTTCTGCACGCTTTCGAATCTTTAAATAGAAGAGGGAAATTTTGCTGGTTAAGTAACAGCTAGATTCAAGTAGCGAAATGACAACGCTGTAGCGATGTCTTTTTTTGTCTCTAACTTCAAAACAACGCAAGCTGAAGCTATAAAAGTATTTACAAAATGTCAAACTGTATCGAAATAGTCCTAAGGTAGCATACACCTATTAAATGCCTAATCAACTGACACACTAAGTCAAGGTGGTCATTAAGTCTAGATTGAGGTTCTCACGTTACCCAACACTGGATAGCAGCTGACAAGTTGCCCATTCATGACTGACACCATCAGTTTTCCGTATTATGACCAGGTAGGGTTTTTGCTATGAGAGTCTGAAGTTTCCGTCTTTTGTATAGTATTACCAAGTCTGTCGAGATGGAGGGGTGGGGCTGAAGAGTCGGGAAGGTTACAGCCTCGGGGCCCAGAGTCAATTAGGGCGCACATGGGAATATGGGATCAAGAAAAACGTATTTTTAATTTTATTATATTTAGGCGAAAACTCCCAAAAGTGGACATTGTCCGCGGGTGTCAGTGTCATTGAGTGGGTCTCTTTTTCTAAGTCTTGAATTATCCAATCCCTTCCAAAAAATATCTTTCTTCTTATATACTTCTGTACGTTCAGACCTCTTACCGTTTGTAATATTTATTTTCTATTTTCAAAATGTAAACGTCACTACGTACGTTTATCAATTTGTATAACAGCACTTTCCTTGTATATATTGTAAATGAATAACGACATTTCCATGCCCTTCACACAAATGTATCATTGTAACAGTTTCTGTGAAAAATAATTAAATACAGTAAGAAGTACATAAAGTTTCAACTTTTGTTCATATTATTATTTTTATGTGTGCTTCCTATGCAAAGTAATTAATAACCAAAGCCAAGTCGAGCCGTTTCAAATCCAAGGGTTTGGGATATACAAACGGTTTTGTAATAAAATATAAAACACTTTCTCCACTTATTCCAAAAATGTAACAACTTTTGTAATATAAAGTCACTTGGCCTAATTTATGAAAGAAAAAAAAAAGCACATTCCATAATTTTTGATATAAATCAAGCTAAGAATTTTGTAACCATAACATATCAATTTTTCTTACAAAATTATTAAGCTATGACTAAAGTTGGTAAGAGAATTACTTTTTCTTTCCCATTGACTTCCATGCGAATCTCAAAAGTGAAAAACCCTCACCACTGTCATAGAACACAAAGGTGACCATTAGTTAAACAGTAGTTACTGAGAGATATTGTCAAGCACCGATCGCTCTCAGTTTGAAGATCAAAAAAAAATTGATATTGAAAAATTAAAAATTAACTTTTGGCCTAAAGTTATTCTTCATAATTCCTTTGTACTAATTTGTACTAATTAACAAATACAACAAACAAAAGGGCACAAGAGTAAAGAAGCAAAACACAACAGGTTGAATTTGGTACACAATATTTCATGATTTAATTCTGTACAAAAAACATTACAAGTAGAAATGTAGACATATAATTCAAATAAACTTTGTAATAAATATATAAACTTTTAAGGTAAAAAATGTAGTTTATTGCAAGCACACACTTTAAAGAAAACATCACACTGCACACACTATATACAAGAAATAAACAAGAAAATATACAAGAAATTATTCTTTTCTGCACACACGTCCATATATGGAGAAACAGGTTCTCAAATTATATATAGAAATTTTAAGAAATGCAAACATTGTTAAAAAGTATATAAAGCTCCCCTGGCTAGGCTTGCATTCAAATCTGCTGATAACTGATTGGTAAAATAGTAAATATGCAAATTAGTGTTCAGGGGCGGATACAGGATTTTCGTTTAGGGGGGGCGCCGAGTTGTGATCATCAGGGGCGTAGCGAAGGGGTTTTTGTTGGGGG
>JAIPMN010044417.1:0-12604 GCA_020650975.1 Apostichopus californicus | reverse complement strand
GAGTTGAAATGGTGCATTGTGAGGTACATTTAGGCTCTAAATTAGGTATTCACCCAGAGTTTAGACTTGAAATGGTGCATTGTGAGGTACACTTAGGCTGTAAATTAGGTATTCACCCAGGGTTGTGCTACTAACTACATCATTGTGTGGGGTTGAAAAAGGAGTGTATACCCCTACCCCCCCCCTCCCCTCCCGGCCACCAAACCGCGGATCCATGCCTGATAATACATGGACTTTCTCTTCTTGTTGTATTTACCTTGAGAATAGAACATTTGAATTTAAACAATCCATTCCTATAAAAACAATGTTCTTACAGCCTTACCTTGAGTTTATTTTTGGTTAAAGGTTGACCAGGTTCAGGCACCACCTCAATGACATCATAGATAAAAATCTGAAAGGAAACCAGTGAAATAGATATTTATGTAAAACTTCTGCAAAATGAGTTTTGAGGGGTTGTTCATTTTGGAAAAAGGGAATTTTCTTGAATAGAATAAGAAAAGTGGATATTTGGAAAGTTGAGAAGAAGAAGAAAAGGGGATTTCTTAAAGATTCTAAAGTGATTGAGAGGGGTAATGAATAGGAGAGGGAAACGGGGTTGAGGAGGGAAAACAAAAGAGTTTAGGCTCTCTTTGTAGTCTGCTTTCTACACCAATCAAAATATCTACAAACTTCTCCTGAATTTGATCAATCGATATTGGAACGCTCTATTGAATCGCCGACACTTTGACACAGACAGCCCAGAGACGCTAAACCTGTGAGATCTGTGTTAACACTGAACAGTTTCTGTAAAACACTGTTAAGTAACTGCGTATAAACCACTACCAACTACAGAGCCATATTTGGTCACAGTTTGACGAGGCTCCATTGTACCAATCAGGGCATGTCAGTACTTAGTTTTATAGAAAAATATTACTTTTACGGGTAATTAAAATAGTAAACTGTGCATTAAGGGCCGGGTGGGTATCAAAATTCTGATGTACTATACCCACAATGACCCACACCCTCGTGGCCAGACCTGTATGATTTACCTTTCCTTTTGTGATATGATCCTCGCTGTAGATTTGACCTGTGCCAATGCCTAGCAACGACCTCATGTTCCCTTCAATGTTCAGGGTGACTATCTTCAAGCAAGTAACATGCTGAGAAATGTCAAATTCAGTTCTGGAGGGGGAAAAAATAGCAGACAGATGTTACAGTTGACAGCTAGTCAGGTTTTACTCCCTAGACAACAAAGATAGCAACTAATATCTTACAAATTTCTGACAAAGGATAATGCCAACTAAGACCAATGTATAGAACTAGAAGAGCAACATCATCTGATAAAGGATAATGCCAACATATGAACATAACAATGAGTACTCACTTAGTGTTTGGTATCACATCCCAATTGATAGGCGAGTACAGCTGCAATAAAAACTTGTCCTTTGTTGAAAATACGAAGCGATCATCTGAAAGAAATTACGCAAAATTCAGTTTGGCATTTTCTGTTCAACCAGATGTGACCAAATGTGACCAGATGTGATTAATATCCATTGCACAACCGCAATTAAATATATCGGATCTCAAAATGGAAGTATCATTATAAGTTCTTGTTCTATTGTAACATGAAATATTTTCTATCAGAATCAATACATTTGACTGTTTGGTGTAAGTTATTCTAAGGTTACTATAAAAATGTTTTTTAAAACTTTCTGATTTCATATTAAGGAATGTATTTAAGTCTGTCAGATAACTAATTTTATGAGTTTGCTGCAGTAATAGAGTAAATGGGTCTATCGATTGAGTCTAAAGCTATTCTACATTAGATTATGATTGCAAATTGTTCAATGCTCATTTATTTACATAGCTGCTCTTTTTTATCCAATTTGAAGTATTAGAACAGTTTGTTATAATTTCTCTACTCATTCAACCTCCGTTGATCATTCATGCTTTCTTACAATCGTTTCTTGCTAAACTATGACTTGCTTTCTTTATTCTTATATTTTCATTTTGTTTTTATTTTCTAAATTTTTGCTCCTACGCTTCCTATTTCTAAATTGCATGAACTTTATAAAGGAATAAAGAGAAACAGAATTTCCCAGGCAGGAGTTTTAGCCATGTAAACGATATTAATTGCTACTAAAAGTATTCTAAATCGCCTTGTGAGGATTTTCATCTACGAAATATCAATTCGAGCTATTTTCATATTGACCTTGATGGGAGATATATTACACGACAACAGAGGCATAAACTATCAAAAATTAGGCCTTCAGATATTTGTCATTCAGTTGCTGTGTACACTCAAACACACACAAATTTCGATACCACAATTTTTTTTATAACAATCTTCTTTGCAGTTGTGTAGAGCTCGATATCTCTTATACTCTACAAATTTCAAAGGTCATCAACAAAACGAAGATAGAGTCAATAAGAGTCAGGAATTTGAAAACTGTTGTTTGTTTACCAAAATACTCTCACTTTCCATTTGAAGATTATAAATCAATGAATAAGATTGTAAGCCATTTATCCACTGAATAGTCATAGAATTATTTCTATCTACAAGCCAGTTGGGACAATTTCCTAATGCTAATACCTCTCTAAACTGTCCTCCCATAGCATGCTTCAAAGCACTCGTATCGACAGTACAAACAGTTCCTAACCTTGATCTGATGGAAACATGAAATTCATACTGCTCATTCTGATTCTACAAGTGCTCTGAAAGCGGGATATGACAGTACAGTTTAGAAACAATTGTCCCAACTGGGTGCTATCTACTCAAACTTTTTACAAAGTCACCAAGTAGAATGTAGATTCTTTCTCACCTCTCTCCACCTCCTCCAACTCTCTCTCGTCCCCATTGAAACGGACTATATTTGTGCAGGGTTCCAGGGTACTGGTGACTACAGCGTAAGTCTGTGAGGAGAGAAAGGACACCGCTCAAGGGATTGTAAATGTGAACTAACTTCAAATGGGTGTTTTAGGATTCATCAAGCCTCTGATTGGTCTACTGGATAGAAAACATATAGTCTGCAAGGTCTTCATCTGAATCAATATGATGTAAATACTAAACAATGGGGGACATTCAGACCACATCTAACTCAACCTAAGTCTTCTCCTACAAAAGTCCTAGCTGTAATATTCAGCAACTTTAAGCTTGAACCGATGGGTTTCAGTAGATTAAAATAAGGCTGGAAATGGAGAATTAAAAACTAAAGGAGAACATAAAATAAAAGATTATCTTCTTTTCAAACTTTTAACAAGTAGTCACGAAAATATATATATTTTTTCACAGTAAAATTCAATGACTTTGGAAGACTTAGAAAAGAGGTGTTTATTTTCGCCACTATTTCCCCCTTCCCCAGTATCCCGACCAAGTGGGAGCTGAAGATCAAGTATTCAGGCAGACAGATGAGCAATCATCTGGACCAGTCTATTTTTCAATCTTTCATTTGCACATCTGTTTTAACAAGAAATCAAATTCAGAACAAAAAGTACTGTATTAAACTCTCCATACCTTGCTCTCTGCATGGTACTGAATGAAGTGTGGTGTACATCTCATGGGCACCTTGCGGACGGGCCACGGGGCATCGTACGTCAGGTGGGTAGGTAAGACTGATACCCTCAGGTCAGCCTATATAGCAGGAATATAAACCATACAAAAACTTATTTGTAATGAAGAAGCTCAAAAATGAACGTATCAGAGAAAGGCAATTGCATACTTCTGACATGGAGACATACCAAAGGTGGTTGTCTTTATATGTAATATGTTATGAATAGCATTCGAAAAGAGGGAACGAGTTGGAACCTACTGGAAGGCTAGAGATTGTCTTATCAACTCACATTCTCAACGTATGTAACAACTTTAATATCTCAGCAACACCTTGTAACTGTCAAACTAGCTTCAAAATCAAATGCAGACTCCTGTTTAGGTGAATTAAGATTTGTTGCAAGACAAGATATCACTATTAAAACATACAATATAAAATATTGCAGTAACTCCCAGTTCACAAACACAATATACAGATCACTTGGAAATATGATGAGTTTATAATATGACCCTCATACCAAGAAAAAACCCCAAAAAACATTAACCATCTTTGGTTTTGAAATATCAGGCACAAGAACAACAAACATGTATTAACATATGCCTGATTCATCAAAGATGTCTTTTGAATTTATCGAATATCAATATCTCACCATCTTATTGAAATAGAGAAATCCTCTTGGACAGTTGACATTGTGGAAGGCTGCAAAGCAGGTGACCGGTCCATCTATGGTCATAGAATGCTCTCGAAGAGCTCCTCGGCTGGTCATCATCAACCAACAAGGATAGCGTCCGCAAACAAACACCTGACAAATAAAGATAGTGGAATGGTCTATAAATAGAATCCTCAGTCACACAAACATCTGACAAATAAAGATAGTTGAATGGTCTATAAATAGAATCCTCAGTCAGACAAACATCTGACAAATAAAGATAGTTGAATGGTCTAACAAATCCTCAGTCAAACATACACCTGATTAATAAAGATAGTCGAATGGTTTAACAAATCCTTAGTCAGACAAACACCTGATTAATAAAGATAGTGGCATGGTCTATAAATAGAATCCTCAGTCAGTCATGGCCTGCTACCAATGACTTCCATCAAGCTAGGCTGTCATAAAATTAATCCTTAAATTTGTTATTAAAAGAACTGTAAGAACTTTTGCGAATACTTTTGAGCAATTTTAAAGAAGTACTGTCCAAGATGGACGGAACAAAATTTAAACACTCCTAAGATGAAAGTACTAAAATCTCGCCTGCAACTGACTATGAATGGGTCAGTATAGGCAGGCAGGAAGACGTGCAAGTTTAATACTTTTGAGGGGAAAAAAGGAATAGCCTACTTTCTTGTCAACCTACCATCCCTCCTCCATTACTGCTTAACTTCCCCAAATAACACCCTGTCCTTTATAAACCTGTTACCTACCACTAACATTGTTTTTTCATTCAATCTATTTCTTTCCTTTTCTTCTCAATTTGAATTTTTTTGCAATTAGACAAATACTTTTTCTTGATGACTTACCCCTGAGTAGCTGGAAACATCATTAAAGGGCCTAAGTCTTTTGATTCTGTATGATCTCTCAGCCAGCTCATCTGTCTCCATCTTAGTTCCCTTCTTGGCTCTCTTCTTCTTCTCTCTCATGAGAATATCGTGAGAAACCTTCTTGAATCTCACTTTCAGATGATCTCCCTCTGTACCGCTGGTATGCTGGAATGCTTGGTATATTAACAGCTCCTCGTCAACGATGGCCTGGATGGGACATTAAAAGTTATTGTAGACAATCCAAATAACACAAAGCGAGACTAGAATTTTCAGAGTTCCAAAGCAATATAAATTAGCGGGTGTTTGAAGCGTTACAGGTCATCTGTTATACGCCCAAATAATGCTAGAAAATTAAATAATGGTCACACATGTCCGAACTTCAGCATGCATTTAAACGTAACCATAACATGTGATTCGAAAGGTTAGAACCTCAGGAAATGGTATGTATGAAAGCTGCTAGAACTTGTTTAACAGTTTAAATTTGGATGACCTCGGATGACCTCTTCTGATGACCTTTAGCTATTGGCTATTGGTCTAAATTATAATGTTCCAGAGGTGTGATTGCAGCAAAGCTTATCAAATTTCAGAACAGTTCCTCATCCAACAAGAGGTTTTGAGAGCTTTCAAAATCAAATTCATGTCATAAGACATATACCCATCTAGTAATAAGAGGTAGAAGCTTTGTTGGACTTGGGTTCACAACAAGTTTTACAACAGTGTAAGGTTTACAACAGTGTAAGGTTACAACAGCGTAAGGTTAACAACAATGTAAGGTTAACAACAATGTAAGGTTTACAACAACGTAAGATTTACAACAGCGTAAGGTTTACAGCAGCGTAAGGTTTACAACAGCGTAAGGTTTACAACAGCGTAAGGTTTATTACAGCATAAGGTTACAACAGCATAAGGTTTACAACAGCGTAAGGTTTACAACAGCGTAAGGTTTGCAACAGAGTGATAATCATCTTCGTATCCTTGGCAGTGACCTTTCTGTGTAATTTCTTGATTTTTAGCTTCTTTGAGATGCAAGATATACTATTTTCATTGAACTGTATGAGATCTTTGGAAGGTAAAAAAACTATCATGTGAATGACGGAAGGTCGGATTTCCATGAGATGTTGGATTTCTCTTTAATTTTTGACATGGGGGAGGGGGGGAGGGTGAAGGTAACAGTTAAATACCTGAACCTTTCACTCCCAATTCCTCTTGATATGCCAAACTATTCAACTCACCATGAGATATGGCCTGCTTTTCTTACTTCCCATTCCCACTAGGAGAATTTCTTTCACAACAGGTAACATTTCATGAGACTGTTGCTGTTGTTCTGCACTGAAAGAAGAAACAAACAAAAATATCAGCTTAAGAATTTCCACAAATAGGATTAAACCATTCAATATAAGTATAATTAAAGAGTTAAACAATACTTTCCTTTTGTTAATATTTTCCCAGCCATAATTGAATAGACATTGTGTAAATCAGTTTTCAAGAAGAAATTCAAAATCGGATTCGTATGAGCATTGAAGGGGAAATGTATATTGGAAGGTTCAAACATCAGCAATTTGTTTGGCCAATGATTTTGAAATTGGTCGAAAATAATTTTTCTTTCCAAATGTCCAAAGTTGAAGGGAAAAATATTAGTGGGCCAATGAAAACAAAACATTTTAATTTACTTTTTGTTGTTGTAAGGTTCTATTTGTGTCTCTGAAGTGGGGAGCAGGGGAGGGGATTGACATTTACCTGCTGGTAGTGATGACCACACTGTCAACGAGTAAACGGTGAGCCATTGAGAAGCTTCTGACCAGGAAAACTGGTGCAAAAGTAGGTAACTTCAGAATCTGCAGAATTAATGTAAAAAAGAAAAATGTGATCGACAAAAATATAAGAAAAAATGACATGAATGATAACTTTTGACCATGTGAAAAAATTATTCACTAAAATTGGAAACATTAATTTGCATATTACATTGCATTGCATCATTTCAGAGATATTCCAGAAAATTCATTTTTCCCTTTGTGAAATCAAAAATATTAATATGGTATTCTTATTTTATGTTGCTCTTTCACTAAACATTCATGATAAATATAAAAGTTCTTCTTTTAAATGATAACAACTCTGTGCTGTACAAACTGTACTATACAAAACTGCACACAGAATGACACATAGTCGTGCAGCCTTGTTTACCATATCGCTACATTAACTGTTAGACAATTAAAATCGCTTACCTCTAACACACCATTCTCTCGACAAACTGCACACCAATGTGTAGGTTCAGTTTGGCGTTGAGCATCTGTCTCTGGGGCTTGCTCTCTGAATAAAAAAATAAATGAACACAATATATGAGTACAATTGAAAAATTTCATTAAAATTTTAAATCGTGTAATTCTGGGTGTTAGAGAGTGTTAATCATTTCTTTAACAATGGTATTACATAATATATATGATAAGTTATTGCTAGAAAATGGTTTCGATCCATTTGTAACATTTATTGCATGTACGTCGATTTTGAATAATTGCCATTTCTGCATAGAAACCAAAGGTGGTAACATGATTCAAACTGAACCCACTCACACTTGCACTCAAAATCAAGAACTTTGTCCCCGTATTTATCTTCCAAACTCCCCAATTTTTACCTTGTACTACTTTTTGTTATTTCATATAAAAACTCCAGAATCTCTTTCAAAACCAGGAAAGATCTTTCTGACCATTTCACAACACATAATTAATTGTCACAATATGAAGTACTATTGACAAAAGTTGTCAGTTTTCTGCATGTATGTAATTTCTATGTTACATATTTGGAAGAAGCAGAAGCTTACCTTGTTGATTCTTTCATAGTTTCTGCCGTCATCAGCTTCGGTTCAGTCGGTCCGTAGAGTAATTCATCTTCGTCATCTACCGTACTAAAATCATTTTAAAAATAAATTTAATAATAACTTTAAATAATTTTTATAATAATTTTAAAAATTATTTCAAAAACCAAAATTGGAATATCATTTGCATAGCAGGGGCAATTTTTAAGAGAATTGACTGCTTCTCTCTTGAAAAAAACAAAACCTGAAAATGTCCATACAAGTTTCCGAACAGCAGAGTCGGTCGTTCAATACGAAGGTCTCATTGAAGTTGGTATGGCTGTGAATTTTAACTGTTTAATTAGCTTCAGGATGGTTTAGCTTTCAGACAGATCTCTAGTCATCTAAACGATCACAGAATCTCTAATAAATCACGCCTGCAAAGCCTGAAATACAATCAGGCCTGTGTTGTACAGTACCAAACTTTATTCAAGTACCCAACTTTATTATTTATCGCGAATAGTTACATTACTGTTAACTTAGTGTTAGTACTTGTTGCAACTATGTAGCCCACGTTACACAGTGTTTTCCTGCCGAGCTTTTGAGGCTAATATATGGCCATCAATCATGGATTTGCCTTCAAAACAATATTATCAATATTATTCATCCGAAAGTGTCATGTGCAATGTTGCTTACTATATGTGTACTCTTTTTATCGTGCGTAGCCTACAAAACAGTGATATTTTTGAACGTCACAAAGATCTTTTTAAAATCGGGGCAATTTTGTTTGCCAGTGGGACATTATACTTTCGTTGCACAAATGGGACAAATCCTAATAACTTTGGGCTGCCGTCCAGAGGTCAAAGGTCTTCTATAAATATCTCTTTCATAGCTTAATGACACGGGCCATCACCACAAAACTCAGCGATCACTTTTCAAGATAGAAAGAAACACACCCCCATCAAAATTTAAGGGAAAAACAAAAATTACCTTTGCTTGTTTTCCTCCTCAGACGTGTCATCTTTCTGTCCTTTGTTTGAGCCTGTTGTCGTTGCCATTTTAGACTGGGATTTGCTGCTCGTTGCGAACATGCCACTGACGTCCTTGTACGCTGTGATGGCGATAATTCTCGAGCTCTGGCAAGAAAAGGCAACCAAAAAGGATTGGTGAATGCTTTGTAACACCTCAAGAACCAGTAACACGTCACAGAATTCAGCAGCTGTGACTGAAGGCATCATACAGGATATTTTTAGGCACATTCCAGTAATACTATCTGGCAGTTTCACAAAATGCAAGTTTGGGCGCAGGTTAACATTTTGGTACCAACTTGTTTTGTAACATTTCTTACTTTGTTTTCTTTTTCTCTGAAAACCCAGATACACATACCAGATGCAGAACTGTCCGCAACTTATCAATGCAATTTGCGTTAACTTTGTCCCAAATTTGGTGATGACATATTTTTGAATGTAAACAATAATAAACGGTAGCTAGAAATCATAACAAATATAGGCTTCAAAGATTGCCATATGAATGAATAACACATTTAACATTAAATCACGATGTAGAATCTTGCGGTTATTCGATTCAAACAAATGGATCACTCAAAATTTTGCAGAGTTACAGAGCAATGTAGCAGAGAGAGTTACAGCAAACAACGTAATGGCGGCATCTGAAGTTTTAGTCAAACACCGCGCTTAATTTAAAGCAATTTACATCTTTTGGCTGGTATTTTGCAGATTTTCAGCATGGCTAACAAGATTTATGTTCATAACAAGATCACTACAAAAACTGCTTTTTTCTTGATAATTTAAAAAAAAATTAAATAGCTAAATAAATCATTCCTAATGGTCCTAATGGTCACTTGCTAATCGACTACAAATTCACTAGCAAGTCCAAATAAACATTGATGTCAAAGTAACAGAAATACTTCAAAACGTTTAAACTTTGCTTTATATATCTAAATTTTGATCCGATGTGCTATGCTTATATCCTATCCTCACCTGATTGACTTGCGGCTTTTGTATGCTTAACCTGTGACCTTTGCCCTGTTTCTCAGAGGTCAAAGTAAGGAGAATCAGATCACCCTGTTGGCTCATGATCACAACATACGGGTCGGCGGCGCTGCAGGATACTATGGGAGAGCCGATGTCCAATGGAATGTGCTGAAGCTGCTTCACTGAAACGGGATGGAAAGGTATGGTTACCATGGATATATATATGTTATATGTTAGGTTTCCAGTCTTGTTCAGGGCCAAGGCCTTCTCACACGACTTAACAACTTAACCCTGGTCATTGGTAACTTGTCACACCGACACACCAAAGTGTGCACAATTCAAACAATCTCTCCTGGGGCACCACAGTGCACCACAACCAAGTGTCCCCTGGGGGACTTCCCATAAGGTGCAGCCACAAACCGGCGCACGCAACTATATTTACAAGTTACTTCGCAAGTCCCCATTTATACACCTGGGTGAAGAGAGGCAATGGAGATAAAGTGCCTTGCCCAAGGACACAACGCAATGATCTGGCCAGGGCTCGAACCTGTAATCCTTAGATCACAAGTCCACTGCCTTGACCACTTGACCACAACGCACTCACGATACTCAGTAGGAACTTGATTATTCATACCAAGATTACCTGGATTCTGGATAAAACCCAGATCAGATATCCAACTACTCATTGCTGTAGACACAATAGTCTTTTGGTATGAGTATAAAGACATGAGATTAAGTACAAGTCAAATTCTGCATGATGTGAGTACCAGTATTGGGTACAAGAACGATTTCAAGTCTCTAAGCGCAAGTAGGATTATGCGTCCTTGCACTAGTATCTATACTTGACTTCCAAAATATCCTTAATACGAGTTTAAGTACCAGTGTGAGTACAATACGAACAGGAGTACAGACTCACTCACTATAAGTCTGTTGGACGTGCATTGTCAATTACTGAAAGTATATAACACTTTCATTTGACATACCAGGATGGTGAGGTGACAAACTTGTTCACACAAAAAGACTAAATGCTGTGGTACTTTACAAGGTTCCAGATCATGAAATACAACATAGTATGTACATTCAATTAACATCAAACTACAGTATGGGAAGTTGAATTTATCTTAGATTTTTGGTCATCACATCCAGACACCCTCTGTAATAACATGTCCAGATCATTCAACTTTCACTGTAAATGAGGTTACATTTACTTCTACAAATGACTTTAGCTCTTAAAAATGGTGAATAATTTTTTTTTTCTTAAAAAAGGCAACTTCTTTCTAAGTGGTTCAATCTGTCAAATATAGGGGCAATACAAATAGGAAGGCACTAAAATTTCTACACCCTTCACACCGTCATTCCAAATAAATATCATATCAAAAAATAACAATGATGTATATACACTATCTCCTATGATTGTTTAGAAAACACTAAAGAGGAAAGTTCCACCAACCTCCTTTCAGTAACCTTACACCCATCGGTGATACTTGTACAATGTGGTCATTGTTGCCAAGGTTACCGGCAAAGACCGTCGATGCCTGGGTGCTAAACCCACTCTCGTCAACCTCTGCGATTTCTTGACCTGTCCTTAAAATCTGGAGATCAAACATAAAATGCATCACATTTTACATTTTTCTTTCTTTCTTTTTTTCATATCAGACTGAAATGCCCACATTTCTTCAAATTTGTCAGTTTTTTTTAATCATTTCTTCTAAGTGCTACATTGTGTAATCCTTCAATGTACAACAGACTAAGCAAGTGTACTGGTTTTTATTTTGTTCTCTTCACTTGTAGTGAATGTAAAAGTATGCAGGCCAGATATTTTGATCCTAGCATGACCTACTTCAGAAGGGGTCCATTTGATTATCAAATTAATTGATTGATTGATTGATTGACCTATTGATTGTCAAAAACACTTAATCAAAAACTTCACAAACAGGTAAATAAACATGTAAACTTTGAGCATGAGACAGTTATGATGTCTTGATAACACCTGAAACTGGAGAATCTTGTAGATCTATGCTTTCCAAACATCTCATGTACAGCATGTCTATTCTCTCATTTCTCATAATTCTCCCCCATAGAGGGCGCTATACACATTTTCATTAAAATTTATCAGTAAACCTGAAATAATCAAACACAACAACAATATTACATATCGACCAAGCTAGTCATACACACCAGTTGATTCTTCATCATACTGACCAAGTTATAGATTTCAAACAGTTTCAGGAGTGGTATACTATCCTGACTCACATACTATACTGTATATACAGAGAAGTTCATTCATACTTACCATACTGGTATCTTCCTTATTCAGTATGAGGAATGCATATCGACAAAGCTAGTGATACAAACCAGTTGATTCTTCATCATACTGACCAAGTTACAGATGTCAAACAGTTTCAGGAGTGGTATACTATCCTGACTCACACACTATATATACAGAGAAGCGCATTCATACTTACCATACTGGTATCTTCCTTACTCACTATAAGGAATGCAATCGACAGAGCTAGTCATACACACCCAGTTGATTCTTCATCATACTGACCAAGTTACAGATTTCAAACAGTTTCAGGAGTGGTATACTATCCTGACTCACATACTATATATACAGAGAAGCGCATTCATACTAACCATACTGGTGTCTTCCTTACTCACTATAAGGAATGCAATCGACAGAGCTAGTCATACACACCCAGTTGATTCTTCATCATACTGACCAAGTTACAGATTTCAAACAGTTTCAGGAGTGG
>JAIPMN010044411.1:0-30208 GCA_020650975.1 Apostichopus californicus | reverse complement strand
CCCCCCCCAATATTTGAAACAAATCGCCGCCCCTGGTCTATGTTATATATTTCTCAAATAATTTAACCATTAATACGACGATTTATGAAGTGCAGTTTGATTGTGCACAGGAAGGTTGCAATCTAAATTGTGAAAATGCATATGTTACATTATACAGCATATCGTTTAAACATGTGCAAAATCAAAATAAATATCTTAAAACAATAATAAAGATTGCCAATACAAGAGTACAACCGTTATTGTTATACAATAAATAGTAGACTATGGTTTATTTACGTAACCGAATCAACCACGGGTAGTTTGTTAGATATTGAATTGAACATTCCATTTAGTCATATATTTTATCATACCTCCTTCAGTTTTCCTGCACACTATACAGTTTTCAATGTGCATAGTTATGTTTCATTCTAAGACGTGAGAAATTAATGTGATACTAAGAAATAATACCTATACCTCAACCATCAAGAAATCAACACAAGACTTTTAATTATGCTATACAAATGAAAGAGTACAATCGTTATTGCTATACAAGAAATAGTAGACAATGCGTTAATAACGTAACCGAAGAAAATACGGGCCGTTTGCTGGATATTGAATTGAGCATTTATTTAGTCTGTTTTGTTTGGTTTTTGCAGAGCTTTCGAGCAAAACTAGCTCTTCTTCAGAGCATGATCACCGAAAGTGACAAGGAGTAGTAGGAATTGAACCTGTGTTATAGAGAAGAGTGTCGGCATGGTTGTGCCGACAATGCGACTTACTGATTTCTGCTGGATTTAGCAGACGTTTTGTAAAATCGGGTTATTTTTAATCAGTATTGGGTTATTTTAATCCGATTCCGTCATAATTTCAGAGGAATTGTTTAGGTTTATCTGGTACGGCAGATCGTTTCTGATGTTTAAACCGAATGGTGCCGTGGTCTTTAGGCTTAGGTCCCAATTTTATTTTCCTTTTCTAGATTTATTTTTCCAAGAATCGTTTAAGTCAATGGCAATAACACGGAAATTCTCAATCGAATGTTTGTGAGATTGAAGTGATTTGCAACAGGTTGGTTGATCTCTTTTGTTTTGGTCGCCGATCTATGTTAAGTCATTCTCATTCTTAGAGTGTTTATATCTCTCCAACGTATTGTAAGTTGCAAATATTGCAGTAGATGAGGTAAATGACATTTTTAGATAGGCGGTTTATTTTAGCCCGGATTCGGAACGTGCGTGTAGTTTGGTTGCTCTGAAATGCCCCAGTCGAATTGACAAATAAGAACGTGTTGCAATTTCGTGTACAGAGCGATGATCATGTAGTTTCTATTATGTTTTCTCCTAATGGGGTTCATCCTAAAAGGATGCCTGAACTAAATATCCCGTAGGTAACTAGGTCTAAAATATCCCGTAGGTTTCTGGGTCTTTTAAATGAGATGACAGGTGGTTCTGAGAAAACTGATTTTCAGACGTTCGGTGCATTGAAGTAGATGAAAATTCTTCTGATTGATATTAGCCAGTGGTGGGAGACCAGGGTTGAATTCAATAACCAATGGTACCGTTTGGAACTGGTTTGACAAATTTTGTACGTCAATGTTCGGCACGGGGTTTGCTTTTGGCCTTTTTGATGGCAATTTCAATAGTATCCCGAAAATACTGTCTGTTGGAAAGGTGTTGTGACAGTTCTTTGGTGCTTCTCGGCCTTTTGGCTAAGATCATGTGTAGTATATGTTCCCTTTCGAGGGGAATGGTGATGCACACCCGACGATGATCACACAGTCACAGTCCCGATGCAAGGGGACTGGGGCTGAGACCGGATCAGTCGTTTGGTAGTTTGGTTTTGTGCCCAGGTTCTTTCCTGGGCGACTTTTCCGTAAAAAAAGTTCTTTGGTGCAAGAATCAAAATCGACTTCAGAGGAGCACATGCGTCGAATGCTTAACGCTTGACTGTATGGAATATTTCTGGTACAATGACATGGATGGCAAATGCTTGGTAAGAGGTAGTTGTGCTTCTTCATGGGTTTATTGAACAAGTCTGTTTTGAGTGAGCCATTTTGTAGGGTCAAAGTGGTGTCCAGAACGTGAACGTCATGTCCAGAAAAGTATGCAGTAAATTTGATTGTGTGACGAAACGAGTTTATGTCATCAATGAAGAGTTTTAGATTTGCCTCACAATGGGTGCATATCATGAATATATCGTCAATGAAACGTAACCACGTGTGTGGTTTCAAGTTTTATCGAGATGAAAATTCTTACTCGAGGTTTCCCATAAAGTTGTTGGTAAAAGACGGTGCCATTTTGGTAACCAATGCGGTGCCATGAATTTGGAGGTAGTGTTTGTCGTCAAATATCAGATTATTGCTGGACAAGAAAAGATGTATATAGACACATACACATACATTAATTTATATATATATTAAATTCTCACAGGGAAGAAATTCACGGAAGGCAATACATATTGCTATGACAGTATAAAATGAAATAGTAGTAACCTCATTCTATATGAAGTTCGGCTGTTCTTTCTCGAACAATAGTTAACGTTCACTATTAAGCGATCGCAGTACGTACTTGTGTGAAATTAAAACGTGTAAAACTAAACTTCATGCCAAGTATTAAAAAAGGGGACATTATACTTCACTTTCGATGCAAATTACACTTTAAACCTCTGTGAATTGGAAGTACTTTACAACCACGTTTACGATGTCTAAACCGGCTTTCGTTGCATGACATGCCCATTTATGTGTGTATGTCATTCATTTACAATAAAAAATGTTATAGCTGATGGTTATACAAGGTTTACGATCGTTCGAATTAAAACACATTGAAAGTTGACGAGGAATGTAAAAACTTGTTCATAGAGGTTTCGAAAAGTGTTTACCGCAGTGCGGTAATTAGATGAAAACAATATCACGCTTCACCCGATGTTTTGTCTCATATATAAATCATGAGCTTAACATTAGAGAAAGGATAATGATGTCAATTCCAGAAAATAAGAACGTGCTACTTGAAAATTTTGTCAAGGAGGTAAAAACTTTACTTTTACTTCAAATTCTTGCATATAGACCATATCCATAGCCAAGCCCACATCAGAAACAAAATTGAATTGACCATCTTCGTAGTTGTTAGAATAAATAAATCAAGTATAATAAAACCCCAACTGCAAATTATTTCTTCCAATATCCTGAAAATTACGGGGTTTTCCAAATATCATAATTGTGTCTATTACAGTGTAACAAGTGTTATGTGCAGGTAAGTTATCAAAGTACCCATTTGTAGTTTTGGGAGAACGGTTCATATGTGGTAACGGATGCTCAATAAATTCGGTATAACGACAGTAGCAATGTATGTAAGCAATACATGGATTAAATTGTGTATTGCGTCGTTTTACATTGTTCCAATAAAAGATCGTTTGACGTTTCAAACTATGCTGCGCCTCTTCGTTTAACTGTGCTCCGCCTCTTCGTTTAACTATGCCTCGAATCTTCATTTTAGCATTTTCAAACAAGAGTGTAGACATTTTAGCAGAACTTCCAATTGTTTCCTCCAACTGTTTTCTTCTACAGCTATACCAAGTGTGACGTTGACTTTAAACAGCCAAGATTATCTGTATGATTCGCTGACTTTCGTCATAGGTGAAGAAATTGTTGCTGTTTGCAGCGCTTCAAGTGGTCGTCCGCGCCTTGAACTGACGTGGTTGATTGATAACACGACAATTGATGGATCCACACCAAATGTTTCAACTAGGACACTTTCTTCGAATGCACATAACGAGACGTTTGATGTCACATCGATGTTATCATTGGAAGTAAACAATGCAGTAAATGGCAGTATCACGTGTGTGGTATCGCATTCCTACTACTATGAAGAAATGATTGCGCACTACGTAATTTTGGGTAATTTTCACAATATGTACTTTTCGTACAATGAGGAAATTGCTAGTTAGTAAACCTGTTGGGTGGTAATACCGCCTTGATCGGGTGGTCACAACCTATGTTGAAAGGGACTGGGATTCAGAGCCGATCACGTTGTTTGGTTTTCGTGGTCAGGTTCTATCTTGGCTGACTATTTTACAAATATATCTTGTCAGAAATATGGTTCATTTGTAATTATACCAGCCCGCAGTCACATTGCGTTGTCGAAATTTGTCGTAGTGACGTATGGTTACTGGCAAATGACAGTTTTATGACACTTTTGAAGTACCAATGATAGAATCCTATCGAAACTGAGCAAAATGATACTTGAAACTCTTAAATATCAAAACTAAAATAAGTCATTGTAATGGATTCGATATAAGAGGTGTTATATACCTATAAAACAATTTATTTCAGCATATAAAATAATAATTAGGCATAAGGCAGTATTAAACAAAAAACTGGCAAAGCCGTCATTGGTTAATCCTTCTATTTGATTAGTACATAGATTTCATGCGGCGATCTAATTACTGTGATCTCCAGTAGGCAACGCAAATAACTTAAACTGCCGACACAATTGACGCTATTTCCTCGGATAATTTACACACAACCATTTGAAATATAGGTTGATGTACATGAAAAGTATATTTTGCGAGTATATTTGTACATTTCCGTTGTGTACTCTATAAGACCAGTAACAGCAAAAGATGTAGGCAATACTGTACATATACTACACACTAATCATGTTAGATAGTAGAAGTGATACCTGTTGTTTTCTTCTCGACTTAATTCTTCCTCTGCGATAGGTTTTATCACAAGACAGCTATTTCCATGTAATAGGAATACAATAAAGATGACACGTGTTCCTTCCATCAACTTCACCGAACGTTACTCTTAGTGGGACATATGGCTTAGTATAAAATTAGTAGCCAAGTCAGAGACCTAGTTCTAATAAAGTTACGCTATTAAGCCTAGTCAGAGAGGAATTGTGTTAAAGATCAAAGGTCTATGATACCAAGTTTAGTATTATGTGTGCCCATAGGCTAGGTTTTGCACACTTATTTTTGTTGTCACTAGTCTGCTAGTCGCATTAACGATCAGCTGTTCGTCGAGCAAGGAGAGCTTCGTTGGTATTGAATTAAATCAAGAGGCACGGCGAAACAGAATGCATAAATGAAATCCGTCTTTAGCAGAACCATATTTTGATACTTTCGATCATTCATTTCTGAATTAATGAAACCTTTTTTCTTCAAAATATGCTTGTTGAAATCTTCTCATCTTTCATGGTTTGTCAGCTTAGCAGCTTAAACGAAGTTCCATATTTTGAAAATGATCAGTTTAATGTATTACCTATTTCGAAACTATTTTAAGTCGAGAGAAAATTGTTCCATGAATCTTTAATATTATACTGTTTTTAGCTTAGGTTTAAAGCAATCATGTTTTAAATTCACAAAATGACTTTACTAAGTTTGTTATGGAGCATATACAGTTATAATTTCGTTACCAGGATCTGCTGTGAAAATGATGGTAAATAATGTTTATAATTTCAGTTCCACCGACAGTGACCTTAACATTAAACGGTCAAGATTATCTCTCCGGTAGACTTTCATTTGTCAAAGGTGAAGTACTTGTTGCGATCTGTCACGCTTCTGGTGGTTGTCCACCGGTTGAAATAACGTGGATGATGAACAACCGTAGTACAGAATTAACTACATATGACGTTTCCAGCATCGAAACACCGAATGCAAACAATGAAACATTTGGCGTGACATCGACATTAATACTGGAGATGACGGAAGAGGCAAATGGAACGATTTCTTGTGTCGTTTCGCATTCGTGTCACTTTCCGGATCAAAAAAGCATCGCCCACTATGTTATTGTTGGTAGGTTACATTGTTGCTGCATTTAAAGTATCCTCTGTCTGTTCTGCTCGCACGTCCCTCATACATTGGCACAGACTACATGTTTCTTTGAAACAATATATATAATCAATTACAAGAGCGGTTTGTTTTAGGGCCCATAATTGTATCCATAATTGATACATAAACATAGGACTCTCTTTTTCGCCAATTGGCTAGCCAACGATCTTTAGACAACTTGAACCTGATATACGTCGACATTACAGTCAGTCCCAAATGAAAATAAATAATGAGCATATAAACAATAGATCAGCTCCTCAGATGCAACATAAACTCGATAAGAAATTTAAAACTTGTATGGCATCAATAGCCATGTTTACAGTTCTGTAGAATTTTGGTAACGTCATCTAAAGGTACTGCGTTATTCAAATGAATATGAGAACTGTACCCAGAAGCTGAGGAAACCATTAATTCGTGGTAAAATACATTTGCAATAGTATAGTATATATATATATATATAAATATATATATATATATATATATACTATACTATATATATATATATATATAGTATATATACATGTATGTGTGCATTTATGTCTAAGCACGCAATTCTCGCGTTGCAACTCAGTTTCACGCACACATTGAGTTCGTTTCACTGCGGCGATCATCATGTAACTGAATCTTGCAAGAACGACTAATTCCTTTGGGGCGGCCAGGGAGTTTCTTTGAACTGTTGCCATGAAGACATTTGGACACAATTTCGCTACGCTTGTTGATTGATTTGTAGCTTTTGTCGGCTCTGCTTCTTAATATGAAGAACTTTTCTTCCATACAGAGGTTATACACTGGTTAGAGCTGCGCTTATGTGCATTGTAGTGCTTTAGGATTTCCCAAGAATTGCATTGATCGATTTTCTTTCTTTCAAATCCAAGATATGTTTGAAAACTCAGTTTTCTTTTTGGTAACGTTCGTTGTGGAAAGATTTGGTGTGGTTGATGTACCTTGCCTTAAGGCTCCCACTAGCCAGACGGATATATACGGCTGTCTCTTGACCAGTCGTGAGCTTTTCTTTGTAGATTATATCGCTGGCGAGACATTCCCGGGCAGGGGGCAGTCGCTCTTTTAAATGCAATTGCAAGTTATTTCTCTTTCGATATGATCTTGTTATTACGGGCTTTTATTATTTGCCGCATACTCCTCATGCAACGTTAGCCAATTTTGATGTTGTTCTTGTTAAAATGTATATGTATATGTATATATAATATAGTATTGTTCGATACAGGTGACAAATGCCTTCAGTGGAATTACGACCTTTCTTATCGGTTTCTGGACATACTGGACATATTATATAGCGTCCATAGCCTAGTGGTTAGGGTGTCCGCATATCAAGCGGAGGCCCTGGTTCGAATCCCGGTGGAGGCTGGAAGTTTTTTCCCTGTTCTGGATTTTTAAACTCGCAACGATTTCAATATATGTTTTATACGTTATATCTTTTCATTCCGCAGGGTTTACCACCTGGAAATTTCGTATACAAAATATATACATTCCATTTACCCTTGCCCTCTTTGTTCTTGTACAATGTGGACTTCTTGTCCTCATGAAACGAAACCGAGGTTAGTAATTCAGTAAATTTCCGTAGAGAATGACAAATAATAATAAAACTTTTGGTTTACAACTTGCATCTTTCTAATATGTACTGGACAACATAACTTGTCAACTCCTTAAATATGTTAGGCCTTCTCCTCTCATCCTTTAAATTTTCGTGCAATATTCGTTGTTTAAATGTTTTCTTTTTTATCCTTCCAGTTAGAAGACTAATCAGTATTTAATAGTTTTCTCAAACGAAAAGCCATGTAATTAAGAAGAAATAATAATATGTAATTAACAGAATTACACTAAACTTACAGAATTGTTAAATGCTCGAAGGTTTACAAGAAAGAAAATATCCATTCAAATACAGCCATGGAGTAAACTAAAGCTCTCCCAAAACGTCATTCTTTTGATTTAGTATTGTATACATATTGTTATGTATGTTGTTTTCTTCTTCCCGTGGCCAGTTGCGTCTATGTGCCGAAATGTTTGCAGGTATTTACTTTCTTTGAATAAGTTAAGTTTATAAATGTTCATGTGGCTCCCCGGTCTCCGGACCGAGAATTCCAACACATTTATTTGTGATTAGTGACCTACCAGTTTGGTCTTAAGCCAGATATGTAGAATAGCAGTAAAGCAATAGAAGAAACGGAATGTTAAAACAAATTTAACTTGCAAAAGAGATTTAATTAATTCAATTTGAAAAGGACACTTTATTATGTTATCACAAGCGTTGGGTCGCAGTGCTTTTCTTATAATCAAAGCACCGAGTATTATTATTTGTAGAATTCGGCTAAAAATACTGATTTGTGTCTGATGTGGCGTTGGACGCTACAATGGATAACTCAGAGGAAGCGGAGTTTGAGGCTTCGCAGGAAGTTACATTGAACGCTTCTTTATAATACACTGCTTTATTGTGTATCTTTTGTTTTTAAGAATTACCTTTGGCACTCATCTAAGAACTTGTTTAGCTGTTTTGTATCATAGGCCCAGCGTTACTGAACACATATAAGAGACTTTGAGAAACGGTAAAGAAGTGACATTACATTATTCTTAATGCCTCGATACCTACTCACTCACCCCCGTTCCTGACTCAAGTATCATGCACGTTTCCTTTAGCAGTCATCGTTAGTTGATTAAAAAGGCAACAATTAAGTCACAAATACACGAATTATAGACCCACTATTAAATTTTCACCTGCTGTTCACGTCACCTTATTCATAATATATTATTGTCAATTTGCAAATATGCAATATTTGGGTGCTAAGTTTTGACTGAACCCCTTTTGCATCGTAACAATGAAGGCATTTATTTCTTTACAGTAATAGTGACGTCGTACAAGTGTCGGGTCACGGGGGTTCACCAAAGACTAATCCGGTCACTTATGAAACAGGTAAGATCAGATAGATAAAGTCCTAGCAAACGAAAGGCGGAAGTATACGTAGTGTCTCACATAAATGCGTCTTGGGAAATGTCAAAGCCCACGTAACAGTAGTTAAAACCCTAATCGACTGGTCGGATACCAACGTACACATACTACTATGCATGTTAAATTGTTTCCACCATTTAGGTGTTTGACCATCAAAGAAAACATGTCAATGACGTGGAGCGATTAGGAAGGCATTGTAGATCGAAATGCCGGAAAACACAAAAAGTAAAAAAAACCTATCAATTATCGTTAAATACGATCCCATGCAAGTTTGGACTTAACCGGAGCATTATAAACCGTAGTGACCATTTATATTGTTGTGTTTGGGGAAATAAAATCATTTTTGTAGCACAAGTTAATATCTTTTCATTATAATTTACATTGAGTTTTATACGTATCTACCCCTACAGACTTGTTGGCGATGAAAGAAGCAAGACATGTTAACAGGTTAGTTGTTACTAGTTAACACCTATTACACGATAAAACAAGAATATTTTCATTGCTGTTCAATTCAAATAAATTTACATATATTAAGTTTATATAATATATTTCATTACAGAAAACCGCTATACGAAACTTATGAAGTTGACGATACCAGTACTTACTTCTTTATATCTGAGGCACAGGTTTACGACGATGTATTATCAGGAGACAATGAATCTGAACTTTAAAGCAACAGCAAGGAAATGCAAGGAATTTTTGAAACAAGAAGTCATGCAATGTTTTGTTTGATGTCTTATGTACCAATCTGTCATTTTTCAAATAAATCCCAATCCTAACTTTCTTGTAACAGACAGTTGAGGAAATAATTTTCACTAGTTAGAGATTTCTCCATACTCAATACACTGCGCAGAACAGTTACATGTTTGCCATCTTCTGCGCTTCCCCCGTGATGTCACGAAAGCTATTACGTAATAGTACTTGTTACCAATTTCTACTCCTTTGGAGATGGAAAATGGACGCGGAGTTGGGGTTTTCGTAACATTAGAATTGTTAAGTTTTACATTATTGAAAGTCAACTATACATATCCCTTGACCTTCAATATTTCCATATCTTAGTGTACAGATAAAACGATAAGAAGTGCTCGCATCTTAATTTTTCAATATCTTAGTGTACTTATAATAGGATTAAGATTTTGTATCCCATTATTTCAATATCTTAAAGTGCAGATATTAAGATCTCGTACCACAATATTTCAATATATCAATGTTCAGTTATTGAGATATTTAGATATTTAGATATCGTAGATATTTTGTCAATATCGTTATGTAAAGGTATTAAATATTAAGATCTTGTATCTTAATACTTCAATGATATCTTAATGTACAAATATAAGTATATTTAAATCTTGTTTCTCAATTTTAACATCTCAACGTATAGATACCGAGAAATTAACATCTCGTATCTCAATGCACACATATTGAGATATTTATATAATTCACCTAAACTATATTAGTATCTCGTTTGCACCTTAAAAGTTCCGTAGATATCCCACCTGGGGTTTCCCCACTGTTGTATAGGAGGCATAGCAAAAAAATCGTTTGATTCTTCGACCTCTTACCTCCGATATTTGACCCGATAACATATCAAGTTACGGAGGCGTAACGTCTCACCCCCAGGCACGCATCATTGGATAAACCAAAACTCTCGCACAACTCATATGTACATTTGGTTCATTGAAAGGGAACTAGTGAGTCTAACGTTATCTAAAGATAGAAAAAAATTAAAAGAATGAAGAACCATACCAAAATATCCCAATATAATTACGATTACGATGTATCTCAACTTTTATGCATACAAAATATTCCTAATATGACCACAAAAGAAATCAGTCGTGCCATGCACAGTGGAGCCAATTACTTATTACCACACAAAACTGAACAACGGGTCCATAGTTTATGGAAGTCACATATTGAGAAAGTGTGCCACTCCCTATTTATTGAAGTGCGCGTGCGTGCTACAATATTGACATTACTTGCCAAGTGAACTTACATCACTAGACGTTGACATTTAAAGTTGCATATAGTCTCTGTACATTTGCAATTTAAAAGTCTAGCTGCGTAGGTCACTTATTTTGAGCGCTTCTCGGCCTTTTGGCTAAGATCATGTGTAATATCTGTTCCCCTTCGATGGGAATGGTGATGCACATCCGACGATGATCACACAGTCACAGTCCCGATGCAAGGGGACTGGGGTTGAGAGCGGATCAGTCGTTCGGTAGTTTGGTTTTCGTGCCCAGGTTCTTTCCTGGGCGACTTTTTCTTAAAAAGTATCTTATTTTGAGCCTGTCACTAGCGCTCAAAAGGGCCCTCACGTTGTAGTTACCTACATGACTATACTCCCTGGTATGTTGTCCGCCCAAAAAATAACATCATGAACAACCGAAAAGTTCTTCCTACTGCAAGCACTCCAAGCACACACTACAACACTGCGCATTTGAAGACAAATGTAACTATAGTTGCTACTGTAATTGCAAGACACACAAAATTATCATAACACTATCTGATCTTTGCAAATCCGAAGATCAAATGTTTTAAAAATCTTGATGTAAAGGATATGAGATAAGTATCATTTCCGTAACTTCTCTCAAGATCTCATGTTCTTAAATCAACTCTGTGACTGCATAACTCTGTGATTATTTGCTGACTGTTTTCAGGCCCGCGGGGTAAGGCCAGGTTCTGCTATACTACCGTGCTTTGGTTGCGTGGGAGTCGCCTTGGGCTAGCGTTACACGCAGTACAAGTACTACGGGATATGAATGCTCAGTTTAAGCATGATTATAGGTGGTTAGTAAAGCAGCATTATATGTTGGTAGCTTAGACAGTATATTGTCAGTTTTCGTTTTTAATATTAAGTTGTTGTAATAGATAGAATTGCCAATGACTTGGCACTACTGGTACTTTAAACATCGTTCTGCATTGGATTAACACTAGTGTCGTTTTATATCTTAATATGTCATAATGATGTCCATTGCATGTTTCCTTTCGGAGTTATTTTAGGCGATGGAAATATTTTGTTTCTGGGATGTGTAAATACCGTATTCCTGTTTAAATATTGTTGTTTATATTCTTTTCTTCCGGTGCATAATCATAACCCACTGCTCTGTTTCTCTTGATGTCTGATTTTTGTTCCAATACATGGCATCAACAAGCAAACATTGTGAAATATAAATTGTGAAATATATTGTGTTTTCGTGCATGTTCTCCACCACATCCTTACATACTGAAAAATAAATATCGGTGGAATGGAATGGATGGGGCAACATAATTTGGGCGCTCAGTTGCTTAATTGTATTGGATCCTATTCGAATATAAGAAGGGTAAAAATGCGAGTAGTTAACTTTAAAAAAGGTCCGTTACTAACTAAGACCGGAACTGGTTATTATTTGTATTAATGAACATTATATAATTTGTTAGGGCTATGGTGATCTACGTCTATTTGTCGAGAAACGTTTACCTAGTACACGGATTTTAGCTGATGTGTAGAGGCCTATATATTGCTATGAACGAAACTATTCACGTCGTTTTTTAACACGACAGTCAAGAAGTTGCCATAAAATTGAATCCCGGTACAATATGATACAGAATCATGACCTCATTGCAAGAGTTTATCATTGGTCTCGTGAGTAGCGAACTATTTTAAGAAATTCATAACTTCAGACAAAATGTTTACATATTATAATTTTGGTATGTCGTTTGGACGCCAAGCTATAACACGTTCAACAAACGCAAAGCGAAACTATAACTGCAGAGACGCGGACTATCGACTTATGGATCAAATTCCAACTGAGCGATTGAACAAACATTTAAGTATTGATATGGATTGCTTTGTTCAGAACGTTCGAAAAATGGTACGCTTACCATTACATACCTGACGTGAAGACGGTTGGATTGTTGTATACAAAGGGACGTTTTGAATATTTCAAAAACATAACCGGGATTACTTTATAATATTACTTACGACAGGAAGAACATAAGAAGATGACTGTCCTAACACTCGTTGCAGCTACATTATGTTCTCTGCTGATTTGTGGTAACTTGATTTCTTTCTATATTACTTTCTTCAGTTGAGGAAAACGTTGTTAACACGTCACAAACAACCATGATACATTAACTACTACTTCGAGACTACAAGTTTGCTACTTTTCTACATAATGTTGCTATGAAGAAAAAGACTAATATGTAATATATAATTGCAGTGTGGTATTATTAACATTACTTCTGACAACTGCCAACCAATCCGTTCAGCAAAACACTTGGTTTATGTTGTTTGACATAAGTAAATGCAAGGAGTTTTCTCTACGCCGTCCCCTTGTTTTAATCGGTGAAACTGTCGATCTCTGAAAATGATTTTTCTTGTTTGAACCACAAACCTCCGTCCTCTTTTATATCATTTCAATCGGCATTTAATGTAGTGCTAGTTTATGTGTACTTTATAAGTATTTAGTATGTTATAATTGGTACGTTATCTGTACTCATATTATTACTGCTCTGAAAAGACACAGTGAATTATAGACAAGATCACAAGACGTAATAAGGTGTGTGATATGTTAAATATGGAAGACCAAATGATCAATAATTAATTGATAAATTAAAGAAGATACATGGACGATACGATCTAAAGGTATGCTTAGTGATAAAGAAGCTTCAACATGGTCCTGAAGCTTAAATACTCTGCCCCTTCATCCACCATTACTTACAATACAAGTTCCGTTGTCAACTATTAATGTGCGACAAATATGGTTGTCAACACAATTATTCTTTTAACCAGTTCTATCAAGTCATAGTTTCCCGTTAATATTCATTATGAAACAGACATTACTTTTTGAGAATTATAAAAAAGTCATGCGGCTCTCTGTCTTTGCAAAATAATCACCTTCCTGTATTATTAATGTGTTTATGTGAGCCCGGGTTGAATAGTTGTGTAAAAAGCGGCAAAAAGCCTTCTGGGACCAAAATATATAAAAAGTTAGTCGAAAAGAGGAGAAGTCCGTAATTAAAACTGAATCGCTTTCATGCTAAATTGAGTAATCCTTGTAATTTTCTGTAAATTTTCGTGTTGTTTTCATCACATATTAGCAATCAATAAGATAGGTTATAGGTAATGCCAATATTCGTTTACGTCGACATTGAACTTGGTTACTTCCTATTTTGCTTAATTGCTACATATTATTCGTATTTACATTTTCCCACTACATTAAGATTATGTTTTCCGTAATCATGTGG
Organism: Apostichopus californicus; assembly: GCA_020650975.1. Classification (NCBI taxonomy): domain Eukaryota; kingdom Metazoa; phylum Echinodermata; class Holothuroidea; order Aspidochirotida; family Stichopodidae; genus Apostichopus; species Apostichopus californicus. The sequence continues at coordinate 16,218 of JAIPMN010044411.1, read as the reverse complement.
GTAAAGTACTTTTCAAATTACAGAAAAAAGTGTCTCAATTTCAATGAAATTTATCCCAATCTATAAACGAATCCAATGTATGCATACTTAGCCATTGCACCTTTTCCTACTCAGGCGCCATGGAACCTATGTGTACACCATTGCAATACGCAGAACTGGGAGAAACGGTTACACTGGAATGCTCATTTGAAGAAGATTCCTATGGGATTTACTGGTATGACACGACGGATGTAACGGAAAACCCATTTTTATACTTAGATGAAGGAGTGAAAACCGGAGAAGGATATTTGTCAGGGGAGTTTGACATTCATGCCAACGGTTCTCTTATAATAAAGAATGTATCGTTAGACCATGATCACGTTTTCACCGTTGTTCAATTGCAGAACAAGGAGACCTTCACTATCACAAACAATGTCAAAGTTGTGGTAACAGGTACGTCTAAAAAGTATAATTGCAGGCCATATACTAGCATGTGTCACTAAACACCAAACAAAGCCTCGAATGAAATAAGCCTACTGGCAAGATGAGCATTGGTTGTACAAATTGTCAGCTAAAGAATCAAGTTGTATCAGCGCGGTACATGTTTGTGTGTGCCATTCACTGCATTTGTTTTTATTTCTTGTATTCCGATATGTGTCTTTATCAGCCAATTGAAGCACTTGAAACCAAACCAAGTTTTATGAAAGAGATTTGTAAATCGAATGCATAAAGGTCCTTTCAGCTGATTAAAATATAACGTTTATGTCAACCATGCAGGAGTAAATTGCATAGTCGCATAAATTAGGTCATCAAGCCCGTAGCTGATGAATCGAGAATGCCGTTGGAAATATGACATTCTAAGAAACAAAATTAAGTCACATTTAAGTAGAGCTCAATAATACTTACTAATTGTAACGACATGCATCAGTTAAAACGTGTACTCATGTGTGATTGTATTTCTACGATAGAGTTCTCATAAGATATGTAAGCAAACCATTCACTTGTACTTCTGGGAAATTCTCAAGCTATCTAACAAGCCGAACGTTATTACCAACATGTTTCAACACACAAAAGTACCATCTAAGAAATAACGAAGAAAACATATCACGTTTTAGATACTATATTTGTAAAGATAAATCAATTTCTTCACGTTAAATGTGATACTAGAATAATATTTTTCTTTGTAAAATATAAGCTATACTGTTAATACTTTCTTAAACTATGTCAGTGCTGTGACACTTCTAACTTTGACTTTTACAGTTCATCCATCACAATCGTATCCCTCCATTCAGTGGTGCCACCGAAGTAGATATTGTTACAACCATCCACAGCACAATTTCACAGTGACTTGTTCTGTCAATGCCACTCGCCCACCCTTGACATTGGCATGGAAGTTACAAACTGTACATGGAAAGCAAAACATTTCTTTTGACGCCAAGGTAGTCGAAAGCCAAGGTATGTTTACTACTTTGATAGCAGTTGATCAGTCGGGATTGGACACAAACACCTTTGCGCCACTAGTCTGTGATATAGAGGTGAATCAGCCTTTCAGTTTAAGCAAGGATGCTTTTATCTTACTGGAAATAAATCAACCAGATGTCATACTATCGGGAGCAGTCGTTCTGCGTCATTCTGAGAATGAATCTGTAACATTGCCTTGCTCTGATGATGACCTTGTATTTTTTGTTTGGAAAAAGCAAATCAGCGCTTCAGAATACAAAGTCCTTGCTCATGGATCTTCCGGATATACAATGATTGAATCCAGCGAATACACTTTACGAAACAGTACGTCTCTGGGCATACCAGGAAGTTCCATAGAGAACAATGGCATTTACGTTTGTTTCTTCGGTGATGGGCTATATGAAGGAATGACACTTTACAACGTTTCAGTTTCTGGTGAGTTCATTTTCTGTTGTTTTTCACAGCCTGTCAGTGTATGTCGATATTATAAATTCACAGTACACTATCAAACTGGAAAGCTCATGAATCCATCGATGTCTCTAACTTAACTGCAGAGTTGTTCAATTTCGAATCGATTTATAGGGCTTTATACATCGGGCATATTGTATAACCTACCAGTCTTCGAAATCAGTGAGTCATCATAGTTCCACCTTGGTCCTTGATGGCAGTTTACCCGAAGTACTTGATATGGAAGTAGTGGTATTTAGTCACTTGTTAAAGCAAAATTATGTCACGTATCGATCACAATATGTAAATGCATCAACTTTGTGCTAAACTTTATCTTCAATGTGTAGAATAATGATTTTATCCAATTTTTAAACCAACATGTCAAAATGTACAGTCATTCCATTATAATGTGTACGTAGTTTATCGTGGAGGTCGTTAGTAGGTCAATTTGCAGACAGTAGAAATAACGATACTTTAACAGTTGCAACCTCTTGAATAACAACATAAACTTCACATATACATTGGAACTGAAGCACACACGAAACATTACTGTATTCAAGCACTAACGAGAAATGCAGTTCTAGTCATTTTTCATTTTCTTTTCTTGCAGAATCGATTGGAACAGATCGTAAACATAATAAGAATCGGACAGGAATGATCCTATTTTTAGTGATAGTAGTGATGGTTCTAGTTATAATGATAATCGTAGGATTGATCAAGCGAGGTAATTCCATACATAATACTACGATGTATAATTGGGGTAAAATCATGCTATGCATTACTTACTTTTTGACATATTAGATTTATTTTACTTCGTAGAGATGCAAATGTTTGTAATGAGCATTGAACAATTTAATTGTAAAGAATATCATCTATTAAGAGGCAGTCGGACGACTTTCTCTCACGAATATAACTTCAAAACACAGTTACACGAACGCACAAGTAACTGAATGACACGGAATAGTAGCTGATGCAATGCGGGCGGGCGGGGGGGGGGGGAGGGGGTACGTTTAAAATATTAATGACATTTGCATATTGTGAACAACATTATCCATGTCTGGTTTACTTCTGTTTTTCTTTCTATTCAATGTGCTTTAGATCAAAATACAAAAAAAAAAAATATATAATGACTAAAATTATAACACAACATACATGTACCAAATGGAACACATGTGACATATTCATTCTGTTTCCATTCATAGGGAGAAGAAACTTGTCACACACGCGTACACACACGGTAAGCTATTGTGTCGATTTACAACATAGTCACTTTGCTCCTTAAATTGTGTCACAATCTTGCTTGATTCATTCCTTTTTTTTCATTAAGTGCCTTCACCGTATCATTACGTAATAGCGAGGAGTGTAGCGTTAAACGAAGCATTTGATTTTGTTGGAACTTGTCCTCATCCTATAGTTTGATGTTAACTTTAGCAATCAAGATAACAACCAGGAATTTTATTTTATTGTAGGCGACAAAACAAAGTGGGGAATACAATCTAGCACCGACTTCAGGTAAGAACACAAACTGGTTATATTTCTTGCTTCATTAATTTATGTTGTGCTTGTACACCAGAGGTCTAGCCATACATTTGTTTGGTCTTTCCTAAGACGAAACTGACTTAACTAACTTAATTAAATTACTGATGATTTATAGTTTAAATTCTTTGGTTTCTTGCAGCAAACGTATAAATATATTTGTCTTAGTAAAGTGTACTTGTAATCACTATGCAAAGTAACATGTAGCACATGTCACATAAGATTACGATCGAGATTTTAAAATTAATTGTTGAGTCAGCAAACATTTTAAGACAGATGTTTTCAACAAATATTCCCTTTAAAAAAAAACTAAAATTGGTGGGCTACAGGTGATGAGTTGGTATAGCAACTGAGAGATTAACATTACTTACAAATTGCAAAGATCTTACTATGTTTCATTTCGTTCAATCATTTAGTACCGTAGATCTCTGTCACTCTGATCTATGTCTTGAAAACGAACAGAACAAAGAATTAAGAATGATAATTTATTGGTATATCCCTTGCAAATGAATATTGACATAAGCAACATAATCCACCCAAACTATATTAAACGCATTTTATTGTAAGACATTAAAAAGTGAAACTACACTTAAAGAATTCAAAGAGGATTCCCTTTGTGACGTTTACCGTTAGTTGGAATTGGCTTTGCAAATCAGAGCCACATGTCTTCCGCCCTTACACGTTTATACCTCTCACCTGCACCACCCATTCTCTTCCCCTATCTAAGATCAAGCACTCTTCCATCACCTCCAGTATGGTTATTTCGCCTTCCTGTTATGCAACGTTCAACATTATCTTATAAGTCGCCATTATCGCTGTGAGACATTCTTTATTCTAGTATGACGATAATTTATGTTCAGCTTCCTCGAGTATGATATTGCCACCCTCGGATGACTATGTATCACCACAAATAGAAAAAAACATACGTCTAGCGTGCGCAGAAATGGAAAACAAAACAAAATGGGGCAAGGAACTCACTCTTACTCAGCAAAAACATTTAAATGTAATTAAGATAATATCAACCAAACGTTTGATTAATTAAAGCTAAATATAGTATTGTTCGTATCTTATGCACTTTTTAATATTTGTTGACCATAATGCCATCTACAGCAATGTTGATTTTCAAATTATTTATATATTTTTCTATTTATTTTGACAGATAATCCAGGTGTCAAACAAGTTGACGGGACTACCATCAATGCGTCTTTGGTGAAACAAGGAACACCAGCAATATATGAACTCAACTACAGCCGTAAGCCAAAAGAAAATTCAGATCTGAAAATGAGAAAGTGTGACATCGGTGAATGTTCTAAAACACGCGATAACAAAGTAGTGCTGTTTGTTGGTGAGACTGGTGCTGGAAAGACAACGGTGATAAACGCCTTCGTGAATTATCTTTTAGGGGTCAAATGGCACGATGATTTTCGCTATCAATTACCACTGGTTGATGAGGAAAAGAATCAATCGCACAGAGAAAGTCAAACAAAGTGGATTTCGGTATACACCTTTCACGAACATAGAAATAAAATGAATAGTGATATTACAATCATCGACACCCCTGGGTTGGGTGAATCGAGAGACAACGAAATAATGACTCAAATAGGATGGTTCTTGGTTAAAGAAATTGACCATTTAAATTTAATAGCGTATGTCAAAAAAGCATCTGATTTGAGAGCAACAGATAGAGAGACATACATAACGAACTTGGTTACAGACCTCTTTGGCAAAGATGTGGCAAAAAGTATATGCCTTTTTGCAACATACGCCTCAGTAAGCGGCAACGAGGCGTTCATAGAAATTGCCAAACATTTCAAGTTCGTATCTAGAGATCCATTTTTTTTTAACAATGAACATTTGTATCTAAAGAAAGGAAAAACAAATTATAAGGCACTGGAACCCCAATGGACGATGGGATGGAACAGTTTTATTTCATTTACAAATGTTTTGTCAGAATGTTCAAATGTAGACCTAGAACTGACCAGGGAAGTAGGAACAGACAAGGAACAGCTCAAGAAGGTCTTATCTAATTTTCCAGAATTACTGAAGAGCAAAGTTATCGAATACAACCTGTTAAAAACTGTAGAGAATGTATTACTCCTCAAGAGCGTTGAAAACGAGCAGTCAGTCTATCAATATGAAGAAACATACGAAGAGACGGTGAAAACCAACCTTTCCGATGGTAAAATGGCAGTTGTTTGTATGCAATGTGAACGAACGTGCTGTAATCCGTGTTATGCAAACTTCGTTTCGACCTGCTCTTCATTAAGACTTCTCTCCGCGGTTCGTGGATGTGAAAAATGCGAATCTCGTTGTAGCTCTATACATCATTTTAAGAAAAACTTTATTTACGAACGAAAAGTACGTACACGAACAATGACTAATAAAGCATTGGTAGAGAAACTAAAATCAGAAAACCATAATAATATTGCGCAAGCTGTAACAAAACTTAAAGAGAGAAAGGACAATAAAAAGGAAGAAATTTATACCCAGGTCGAAACCATCAGAGACTACATCGAGCGAATTAACAGGCTGTCTCTCGCAACAGCTAACACCACCGTAAAACAGTTTCTTCAAAACATGATATCAAACGAAATAGATACAGCAGAAGCAGGTTGGAAAGATCGCGTTGAGATTCTAAAAGAGCTTGTTTCACTCGAAATTCAATAGCTTTTATATAATTCAGACGATGATGACTCAATATGATAAGTAACTGCTTTACGGCACGATTTCTCAGTCGAAAGTCTAAAGGATTATATTGAATTTTGAATATCTAACGAATATCCCACATTGTCAGTAAAGTTTCTAATGGTATTCTATATAGATTTACAGTTGATTTGGAGTGACAAAAATCTTATCTCTTTCTTCAAAATAAAGTTTTTATTTGGTTTTGCAATCAGCGTGAAAGTATTTCTTCCCAAGTATTACCATAACATTCTGTTTTACTGGTAACCTGAGATGGTAATGACTATCGAAATCGAAAAAGCCTTTGGAACCACTTGCATACAAAACTATTTATGACTAATCGATAATATGAAGTACATTGAAAACCAAATAACAAACACAAAAAGCATATTTCCTGTAATACTGTTTCTCCCCCAATTTCATATTGGATATATTTTTAAGTTTTTTCGTTCGTAAGAAAAAAACATATTACGCCAAAATTCAATTCTTTTATATCAAGTTCCTTTTTTTAATGTTTTTAGATGTCTTTTTAGCTTGTAGTTTCCTCATATATTCATAACACAATTCCGTAATTTTTTAAAAGAGTTTTTTAATAGGAAATCCCAAATCGGCTTATCGCCCTTTGAAGTATAATGTATTTTGAGCATGAAGTATAACTTCAAAATCAATCTACATTGCCAAGATTTCTTGCATAGTATATAACAGCAATTCGCTTCAAAGTAACATGATACCAGCTTTGGTCGTACCATATATTATAATGCTGTGTTTTACTCAATTGGTCTTTCTTTTACAACGTATATACTTTGTTCTTTGCTGTCTTGCTGTTTATTTTTTTAGTTAGTTGAATTTCTTGTAGCTTGTCAAATACTTGTAGATAATTAATATTTTATCTCCTGCGTAAAGCTTTATGTATATGAGAGATTTACGAGATTTATCTAAAGATTCAAGTGATTCTTCTTTCCGATTATCTGTATATATAACATTTGTGAGAGATCTATTGTAGAACATAACACGAATGAATAAATATCTGATAAAGAGATGAAAAGATCTTAAAACATTGCCCAATTTACTAATGACGTATATAGCAGTATACAATTATGCTAACATGTTTGTTCAAGTTAGACTGGGGTGACACTTTGAGGTCAACAATGCAGGTAGTAGGTATTTCATTATACAATGGCACTTGAGTTATAACGTATATAAAATATTTTGTTACAACCTAATCAGAAATAAATTACAACTATACTTGAGAAATGTTTCTGTTGCCGTAATTTTTATATTGCATCTACATTGTTTCAAGATACAACAGTTACTATATTAGTTTTATTCACACCGCAACACATATCTGATTACTACATTTTATATCCCACGCACCCAATATTGTCCTTTCAATTGTTTCTTCGTATTCAGTGACGCAACTAGGCTTTTCTGGAGGGGTCGGATCGGGGTGGAAGGGGGCAGGGAGGTCAATTTTCGGGCGCGACCAGCTCGGTCAGTTTAGGTATTTCACGGAAATATGCCACAATCCCAAACACTTGTAACCATGGTAACGGTACTGTTATGACTATTTCTTTACCCAACCTGAACAGTTTATTCCTGAGTGTTCCATCCGGTAAATTGTTGAAAGGAAGTCCAACTAAAATGTGAACTGTAGAGAAAGTCACTATGCTCTTAGCTGATAACCCGGTGTGCTCTGTTCTCACATTGTTTACAGCACTTAATGTATCTTGTCAGCAAAAGCCTGTATTCCTTTATAATTGAATGATCCCTTTTCTCAGTAAATCTCTTATTTGCCTTATCAAATTTTTGAAGAGAGTTTGAATAAACTTAAAAAAACAAAAAAGCCTATATAGCGATGGAATTTTGACAATTGGGTTCAGTTAATCGTTCTTTCAATTGTTTTGGCTGAAGTTCTCAGTTTCGTCTGGACTGTTTTTTTAACATAACAGGTTAAGCTAGCCCATTGTCTATGATTTACTATAATTATGATTTGTATCTAATGTACTACCGATTTAGGCTTCATGTATCAGCCACTACAATACTGTCTGTCCAGCACCATAGTCCATCGGTTACGTTATATTAATCGGCTTAAGTCTGTACAGTCGTCAGAAACAATATTTTGGTTAGGCCTATTGTAACGATCGATCTTTAGTCTGGGCGAGTTCACAATTGCAGTGCTGAAATTACGTAATATATTGTTACAAAAATTTGGCCTAAAAGTCTAGCAGATTTCTTTTTGTTAAGTTGTTATTTTGTTTGGTTACTGAGCTCGGGCTATGTAACTTTGTTACTTTGATTTTCCCGTCTCGGGCTCCAGAGTTCAAAATTTGTCGGGCGCTCTTGCGTCGTTTGTTTGTTAGTTAACCTTTTTTTAGATCAAAGGAAACGCACCGCGTTTCCCAACGCCGAGTGCAGAAAGTATTCCAAGATATAAAGAACCCGCTTCCTGAGTGCACGCGCTTCGGCCAACATCAAAAACTCAAAAAGGGAGTTACAGCGCTCAGCTATTATGTTAAAAGGAATGGATTGTCAGGGAGTCGGTCAGCGCTAAGTTGCAATCTTTAACTTCCATACAGCCCATGTGTTTTATTAAATGTGATAGTTGGGTGAGGAATCGTAAATTTGTGTATCAAGGAGCTGTAATTGTATTTCCTGGTTCTGCCTGGTGACGCAAAGGAACGATCCCAGACATTTTACTGGATAATGCTTTCATTTGTTGTTTATGCTTTCATGTGTTAAGGTAAAACGTCAATATAATCTAGGAATCTGAAAAGCTACAAATAAGCAGTTAGTATCTGCCCCTGTTTGATTGGCCATGTCATTGAAGTGAATTTAGCCAACGTTAAGGATTTGTTAGTTTATCGAGACCATGGATAATACTTAAGTCTTGTCAGCATTACTTGTGGTGTTACCATAGAAGTTACAAGGCTGACACATTATTTTAACTCATGATTCAATTCAGCATTTGGGGAAGATTGATATACAAGTACTTAAAAGTAACCTGAGGCCGTCTCCCATTTTTTGTGAATATGTTTATTTAGGACTAGGGTTTCTGTTTAATTTGCAACGACCTTGAGATACAGTACAGCTGGCTGGATTTGCGAAAAAGGTTCCAGCTCGCAAGTTGCGAGATACAGCCCAATTTCGCAGGTTGCGAGATACAGCCCAATTTGCAAGTTGCGAGATGCAAACAGCCCAGTTCGCGGCTTGCGAGATAGAGCCAAGCTCGCAGGTGGCGAGATACAGCCAGGCATAAGCCTTTTCCGCGAATTTGCGGATTTTCGTGATTTTTTCTACCGCCGAGATTTACACCTCTCAATTCCCGGGAACAACAGTGTTACTGTATCAATTGATCCGTCGTTCGCATGTTTTTCATTACCGATGCATATCCAACCTGCAGGGGGACAAAAACCATTATCCTTACACACTGTAGCATACGAAAACTGGAACCTATACCGCAATTTGTTCTCTCTGGATTTTCATAACGTTCCCAACATTATTGCAACGATAGTACGATAGAAGTGTAGTGCTGTAGCTGCTGAATATATTTCCCGATTAAAACTGACCATTGTGTACATTTTATGAACAGTTACTTTTTAATTATGGGTCGCCATGATTGAAAGAATCATGTAGGGTGAAAACGACAAGCTAGGCATGTGGCTTCAATGTGCACATTTTGAGTGTGAAAACTTTGCTTTGAGTGTTTTCATAAAATTCAAAATTCTCTATAAAATAGGCACCAAAATGTTGTCTTTAAACCTCTAATATCTCGGAGCTTCCGGGGGCTTCGACTCCTGGACCCCAACCGGGGCGTTGCCCGTGGACCCCACCACGGGCCCTAAGGCAGGCCCATGGACCCCACCTGTAACTGTGTTGCGCTGCGTGCTGACTGACGCCTTCGGCGTTAGTTTAGTATCACCCACAAAGTTCAGTGATTTTTTTTCACCACAGGCTCATTCCTGTACACCACAGCTCGAGGAAGAGTAAGGCTAACAATATGGTTGATCCTGTTTGTATGTCCTAACTTCTTGAATAAACGAAAGAGAAATTCATATTGATCTTTGCATTGCATCCGACAATCGTCTCGTAGATATGACACCTCCACTGTAGTTATGGTTTACGGTAAATTCTGTGAATTATCCAAATGCCAATGTTGAACTCAACACAACTGGTCCTAGAATTAAACATGTAGCTATGCAACAATCAAACGTAGTGTTAAATGCCATTTTCATTAGTATGTTTTTGTTGGGTGGGGGGGGGGTGGCCATTTTAAGTTTTATGCTATTAAGACAATTCATTTTGTACATAATCACAAACAGTATTAAGTAAAATTAATTGTCATGACATTAAACGTTTGTGGCAGGTGTTAGATAGGTTCATGTTCTTAGTGTGTGTTTCGTAGTGCAGTACGGTATTCCCCCCCAACAGAGTACCGTCGTTCTAGTCAGCATAACTGTACACATTGTATTTTTATCGCGGAATATTGCTTCTTAGAACGAAGAACGTGGTCACGTGATCTTTGTTGCATATGCATAGGCTCTTAGACAGCTACTAGATGTGTGACTTAATTTTCGTAAAAGAAAAATATCAGGCGAGTCCGATAAAATTACTGGAGCAATCATACACAGTTCTCACATGGATGTAAAGGTAACAAAATATATAATCTAAAACCGATCGCATTCGTAATGGCCAAGTTAGAGCGTTTTTAAGAGAACAACAATTTTTAAGTCCGTGGGTTTAAGGAGGAAATTGTCCATTGCAAAATTACATTTTATTTCCACACCCTCAGTCCGACAAGGAAATAAAGTTGGTTTATTTTTCGTTGCTGGATAGACCAAACTTTAAATTAAGAGAAACTGTTGCACACCAAAGTAAAGCAATCGCTATATTGCAGATGAGATTCGAGTACCACGGTATCACACATTGAATCACTCACATAAACGCCCGCCTGATAGTACGGAATAGCAAATGTAACGTTTCCATATAGGGAGTTAACATAAAAAATTGTTTTCCGAAACCGGTTGATATTGAGATATCAAAATGTGTACATTCTGCTTGAACGCAGAGTCATAAATTTTCTTCTGTTTGATATTTGCAGTCGTACATGTTTATGACACAGATCAAATTTATCATAACTGAAGCACTTTGTTGATACAACGTTATAAAGCGTAAAGTAAAGCGGGGGATAGAGTGCTAAGCACACACCATATATTTGTCACTGCCCTTTGCCTCTGCGAGGTGATAAAATGTTGATAGTAAAAATAAAAGTAAACAGTGTTGTTTCTGGTGTGCAAATAAGGCATAATATCACGATATACACCTAAGCATTGTGTATGGTTGGAACGCTGTATAACCAGCTTGATAACTTGACAAATATCGGTTGTTTCGTATTCGTGTCGAAGAAGTAATGGAAGAGAAGAACCGCTTAGCTTTTTAGGACACCTAACACAGTTGTATGGTGAGCAGTGGTGACATTGACACGTCAAGCACAAGTATTGTCCAAGGTAATGTAACCAAAGTAGAATATAATGCAGTGTTATAAGTGAAACGTTCTATATATTTACTCTACACCCTCCTACTCTACTGTTACCTGGAGTTATTTGAACATATTTATGTAATAGTAACTTAAACTCCAATATGTAATATCCTAGCTAAAATTAATCATAAAGTATTTGAATAACATTTACATAGAGTAAACATGTTAATGTTTTATTAATCATTCTTTCTTAACCACCTGACTACTTTACGTATCCATTCTTTCATTACCTAATATTTGTCCTGATATTAAGAGCAAGTTTCGAAACTGTATTTTGAAATGTGGTCTCATGCAAGTGAAATCAATAGTGTTTTTTTTTAAATAATTTGCTCCTTCAATCTCTCTGGGGAATTAGTATCAAAATCACGAATAAATCAAAGAGTTGCATTGATACGCTTGATCGTTTCTTTTGCGTTCTATTCCGTTTTATATAGAGTCGTTAATGCAGGAACATATGTGCTTTATGACGCCATATGTGCCCCTGTATCAGCAATATGATTATTCGGGCCAAAAGGAACGAGGCGTAAGATAGTTTCCAACAGAGATTAGAACTGACGCTCAACAATGAACATAGATTATTTTCCAATATGGAAAAACAGTCATCTGAACCAGTCGTACAGAGAATGACCCCGGGTCTTACGCATTCTGTGCAAAATAAAGGACAACCTGTTAATATAAACAAACTGATTGGCAGTGTCATGATCCTGCCGAATCAGTTGATCCATATTTACGACGAAAGGATCGAAAATGGATGTGTTCGTCTTGTTTGTAAGGACCCTCAAGACTTAAAGGGAATGCTCTGGCAATACCTGGTGAGAACCTACGATAAAACAGCTCCCGTGGTCATGTCAAATGTGACAATACGAGACAGGGAAACTAACGTTGCAGCTTTTGCCGTTGGAAGGAGAGTTTTCTTGGTGAGGTTCCATTTTCTGGGTCAAATTTATGACTCCGTTGAGTCAATTTCCTCCTTGAAGGTCGACGACGTTATTACGGGTTCTTGGATTTCTAGTATCAACGCGCATTACTCTTCCGGCAGCAAGTTAAAATTTGACCTGTTGCTTTCTATCGGCGTTCAGAATGAAATAAGAGGTTGCAGGCTAACGGGAGAAGTGGTCAAGGAAATCAAACCGCGGGAGGACTTATCACTCGTCACGTCCATTGCATCGTCCGGCAATGTCATTGCCATTATCCACCGCGAATTTGATCACGTCAGACTGTTGGTATCCGATATCACCACCAAAGCATGTGGATCGCTCATACCTGTTAAACGTATGTCCCGTCAACGCCCTGTTTCAGTGATTTGGACCGGATCGATGTGGATGGTTCTATGGGTTGGTCAAGAAAGATCAAAAGTTTGGATGATTTCTACGTACAAACAGACAGGGGAACTTCTTAAAGTATCCGTATCTTCTTCTCAAATCAGTGATGGCGACGAACCAATAAGTCTTGCACGATTCGGTAACACTGGATTTGTCAGCTTCAAAAACCATTCAATCAAATTGTTTCAGTTTTAGAGATCGATGTGAAAAGTTGGGCAGTGATGTGTTTTCATGTGTCACTTAAATGATTCGGTTTTTAACATGTATCGAGTATGACAACGCCCGAAGAACAACTGTGATACAACCTTCGATTTCAATATTGAGGCAAATCGGAAATTTGCTGGACTGAAAATGACACACGGCTATATATGCCTATGACTTCGAATGTGTAGGATTGTTTTTTTTTTGTGTTTTTACCATGAGCACAGCTTGTAAGATCAAGGTAAACTGCCCGGGTTATACTTATTTGAACTAACGTGTGCATGTTAGAAGCGAAATCGTACAGACTATTAAGAAAAAGCATATTAATAAACATTTCCTTGAACGAGGATTACTGTTTGTCTTATGAAAACATTTAGAAGAAAAAAAGCAGAAACATAAATACACACACTCATATACGAACGACAGTAATATTTCAACGTAATTATAAATGTGTATTCATTGGGTATTTCGTCATCTTTATGTGGTTTTTTTATTGGGGTTTTGCGATACATAATTCTCTGCATTCGTTCTTACTCGAAACGATCATCTTTTTTACTATACTCTTATTATTACTTCTGTCTTTGATGTAATATCATAATAAGTAGTAATATCATAAATATGATGAGATAGAATGTAAAGTAGTAATATCATAACTATGATGAGATGGAATGTGACTCAAAACAATAAATAAAACTGAAATATTTAAATTTACTTTCATACAAACAATTTATAATGAGTTCACATTCACAAACTATGCAAGCAAGATATTTATTATAGATTATAGTTATGGGGTGACTTAATCTCCTTATCTAAACTGTATAGTAACCAATGCTTAAACTAGTCTCAACTTAACGCACTGTGCAAGGAAAGCGAAATAAAGTTTAACCAATAAAAGAGGTGTGTGAAGATGCCTTCTTCGATATTGTTGAATTAGGGAGGAGGGGGAGGGGTGGGGAAGGGGGAACTTTGTAACAAATTTACATTGGGACTTGTTAAACTCTCTGAAGCTACTATTTTATCTGTATCCTTAATACACAACGAATCTGCGATTTATAAGTATAATTCTGTTCAAGTCATAACGTACTGACATTCATCAAAATGATTGAAATATGTAATGTAAGTAGTGTAAACACCACCCCCCCCCCCTCATCCCAGAAGTAAAATGACAATGTAAAGTAACACAAGTCATGCCTGCCGGATTTGAAGAATCGTGAGCGCCAAATGCAGCTTTCTATTTGGTTATTGACATCACGAGTAAACGAGTGAGTGTTTCCTTGCCGATATAAAAGTATGACCAGGCAGTCAAGACTTGTCTGTGTCCATATCAAGCTATACACGTATACATGGGAGGCGTTGTGGTCAAGTGGTTAAGGCAGTGGACTGGTGATCTAATGGTTACAGGTTCGAGCCCTGGCCAGATCATTGCGTTGTGTCCTTGGGCAAGGCACTTTATCTCCATTGCCTCTCCTCACCCAGGTGTATAAATGGGGACTTGCGAGGTAACTTGTAAATAAAGTTGCGTGCGCCGTTTGTGGCTGCACCCTATGGGAAGTCCCTCGGGGACACGTGGTTGTGGTGCACTGTGGTCCCCCAGGAGAGTTTGATTGAATTGCGCGCACTTTGGTGTGTAGGTGTTACAAGTTACCAATGACCAAGGCTAAGTTGTACACGTTATGGTACATTAGCGTCTTTCAACAATTTATGTTGATTTTGGCGCTGTATAAATGTCTTCTGATTGATTTAATTTGATTGATTGATTGACATACATACGATATAAATAAATAAAGAATTTAGTCGCATTTCTACTACATAACAACAATCATAATCATGAAGGTTATTGAAGGATTAAAAGTTGGAAAGACCCCAGGTCTTGACGGTATTCCTGTTAACTTTATTACAATTCCGTTTTCCATGTATTGGTCCATCTTGAACGATTGCTTTTCATCTTAGGTTTATCTTAGTGTCCTGGAAAGTAGCAAAAGTTATTCCATTTATACAAAAAGGCTGAGACAAATTTCCCAGAAAGTTTGACACCTATAAGTTAACTTCCTTTGATTAATAAGATTCTTGAGAGTGTCATAGAGAAAGGTTGTGTACTCTTTTTAAACACAAATTATATTTTTTTAAATAATTTCTAGTTTGGATTTAGGGAGGGTCACTCAACTTGCCTTGCTTTATTAGAAATTATCAACAGTATACGTTGGAGAAGGGTAATAATTTATTACCTGGAATTAAAAGAATTCAAAGCCTTTCAAACAGTGAACCTCAATACGGTTTTCCCATCTAAAATGACTTTCTAAATTGAAAAGATTCCAAATTCGAGTTAAAATGTTGAATTGGAAGACACACGACGTGTAAGTTATAACCAATAAGCCATTGCGGGTTACTGCCACATTTCTGGTCGCTTAATTAAGCGTCGTAAAATGCTGGTTATGATTATTTTTATTCCACATAAAACTTTATGTACTTTTGTTGATATCACGTTTTTTATACTGTTCTGACGTCACCACTGGAGTTCCACAGGGTTCCGTTTAGGGACCCTTACTCTTTTTACTTGACGTTAATGATATTGAAAATGCTGTTCCAAATGTTTCCAAATGTTTGGTGATTATACAAATGTGTTGTGCCGATTTAATTAAGAAGGTCAACTTGACTCTGAGGCAACTTAAGGATTGGTTTGACGCAAGGTAGTTTACTTCACACATTAGCAAAGCTAGCTATACAATTTTTAATGCTCTTAATATGTCAATCATGTTACTATAGTTTTTTTTTAATTTCACGGTATTGCAATTTTTTAATTCACCTTTACAAAATTCTTATTTACTATAAATATCATTTATTTATTCTCAACTTTCTTATGCAATTGAAATTTATGGTACAGCATGTACTACTTTCATTGAAACCTAAAATGTTTTCAACAAATCAGTTATACCTTCAATATAACCCAAGGGCGTAGGAACCGGTGGGGCTGGGGGCGCCAGCCCCCCAGTGAAAAATATGGTGGGGCGGAAGTATCATTCCGCCCCCCCCGCTCCGCAAGTCAGAAAACCCCTT
>JAIPMN010044410.1:0-12330 GCA_020650975.1 Apostichopus californicus | reverse complement strand
AGTACTACAAAAAAAATATATATATATATTGTCACACTGTAAATATGTATTCATTTCAATTGTATTTAATGATTTGTGACAAAAAACATCACAAGTTGAATAATTTGAACAGTTTGCACTAAACAGAGGGCACTAAAAAAAAGAAAAACCACTTTTGGAAACTAAAATTATCAAGAAACCTTGATATGTATTTCTCAAAAGGGCAGTGTCCATATCACAAGAAAGACCATTTTGAAAGATGAACAGTTGCTATAAAACAAGAATAAGACACATTTGAAAGTTGCTGATGTATGAAGCATCTTAATCCATGAGACACATATACCTTGACAAAGCCAATCAATTACACAAACATTTGGAAATGCTAATACAGTAAACATAGTATCTCAGAAAGACTTAATTTCATCAGAGCCTCTTAGTCTTTATGTGTGTACTCGCAGCTTGGTGACATTTAAAAGACAATTAATGAAGTGCATGACAGTCACAGTTCATCGATACAACGCTAAACCAACAGCAAATTAAAAGATGATAATGTGATCATTATCTCACAGCGACATGCTACGCAAACTTGGTGATCTGATAGTCGACAGCTAAAAGATGTACTGTATAGCAGTTTGTGTGCATAGAGACATACCATTTATATATTTCTTAATAGTTTGAATTCTTATAATCCTATTAAATTAATATGTGCAATTCATAGTATGGTATCCTTTTTGTGTATTTTCATGTATACTATTTGTATTATTCTTATTCCATCTTATCATTGTATTGTCTTATTGCGAGCATTTAATTGCCCATTTTTGGTGCTTAATAAAGTTTATTTGAATTTGAATTGAATATAGCATTATACAAGGAATTAAAATTCATAAACCTCAAAAACTACTTGTACTGTACACAACACTGTTCCCCTGTACAAGTGTGCACCAGAAATTACCTAAAGATCAGCACTGACAAAGTACATATTACCACCAGATCTGGCGGCGTTCTGGAAGATTGCCAGATGCCTAATGACATGGCATGCAGTTCCACCATGCAAGCATTAATTTTGGATTAAAGTGATTCCCCTCCAAAATTGCAAATTAATAGTTGCATTAAACCTTACCGTTTCTGTCACGCAGACTGTATGTCTGTCACAGAATTAGTATAATAGTGTCACATGATTTATATTGATCACTGTCTCTCCCATACTTCATGCAATTATACCTTTCACGTGACTGATACAATTGTATCTGTAAGACAGTTTTACATTACTATATATATGTCACATGATTTAAAACGGATATTATCCTGTCACATATTAACTGATGAAAATTGCATCATTTATTTTATTATTATTATGATATTTATATTATTATTTTGCAGAAATTTGTAACCTGCATAACTTTGTCTGCCACATAAATGATGGTCTTTGCCCTGTCACATGACTGATATTCTTTGCACGTGTCTCATGATTTATGTGACTGTACCCAATCACACAACAGGTAAGTTTACATTCCTGATTGGAATGGTTTTAATTGTACTGTAACATTGAGAACCTGTACACATAATGCAGCCAGTATCTATGGTGTGAAATATGCTATTTGTTTAAAAATCCACCCTGTATTTATTTAACTGTGCAGTTTTTTTTATTTGTGCAAAAGCATTAAAATTTCACATGTTTAGTTAATATAACCCCCCATGCTACTTACATACTTCTCATTGCATCACAATTTAGCTAAAAGTGAGTAGATACAGTTTTCAAAGTTTTAATATTTTAGAACAAAGAATGGACATTTTATGAAATACCAAGGTGTAAAGAAGAGTTAGTGCAGGGGGTGTGTTGTAAAACATACTCTGATAAACAGTCTTAACAAATCACACATACTAAAGGTGTACTCATGCAGTTGCATAAAAGAAAGAACGCAGAAGAAAAAACCCGCCCTACAGTAGGTTGCTTGTAGTCATGGTACATCAATGTAACCATATTTCTAACTGGCAGACCATACAAATACTTTGCCTAAAGCCTTCTGCATGAGACACACACACACACCAGAAAAAAAAAACTTTTTTAAAGCTTAAAACAAAGCTTCATTGAATCATCATCTTCAACTGTCTGCCCCATTGTCATTGTTAATCGTTTCCTTCTTCAACGTCTTCTTCTCTGTGATGCACGCAGCATGATCACATTTTCTTACCTATGCCCACTGCCAGCACGATCACCAGCACTCCCACGACCACCACTGTGACATACACCCCGTACAGGATTAACTTGATTATTGGTTCCTGTCAGAAGAGAATAAGTATAAAAGAGACTTCTAGGAAAAGCAGCAAGAATGTCAAAAAGCAAACAAACAAAACTGCAACACTAAAGGACCAAATTGAGAAAAATGTAAAACCACTGTAATGGAAGACATTGACAAAAGACATTGCTGTGCCTGTCTTCTGTGGACAAGTCTTTTTTTACACTCGCGGTTGGCTATGTCATGGCTGGGTCATCTTCACATCCAAGTGAAATGGTGACCTTATGGAGATGGGTCAATGTCAATCGTCCGTCAAAACCGAATGTCACTTGTCTTAATATTTTGAGCAAGTCACATACAAGTCACATACAGGCTTTCAACAGTGTCCTTCAAGTGGAGGACATAACTTAGTGAGGTCTTCAAACATTTAAGCTTTCAATAAGCCTTATCAACATATCAAAGTCTATTACATGTTAGCCTTCAACATTCAAAGTTGTCAACATTAGCAGGCTTGCAGCTGAAGATGTTTGAGATGTTGGCCATCAAAGCTGAGGCATTCATATTTTTAAGCCTTCAAGAATTAGGCTTTCAATGTTTGATACCTTTTTCGACCTGTCAATTTTCAAGGTATAAGTTTTCAAGATAACAACATTTTACGCATATAGGATTCTACATTTTGATATTCAATAATTAGGATTTTTTTTATCAACATCTAGACTTCAGCATTTAGTCTTCTGTTTGTAGACATTTAACATTTTCAGCTCTCAACATACAGTATTGTGTACATGGTGACCATCAAGGTGACACAGTTTATATTGTGGACCTTCCACGGTTAGGATCCAATGTGTTTCGCCTTTTCAAAATGTAAATCCTTCCGTATTGCAAAGAAACTGAAGGCAGTCCACATGTTTCAATATGAACTTGCCTTTAACTTGAATTGCAATGTGTGACCCTTCAACATTGCAGGATTTCAAGTGTATACCTTGAAACATACATGTAGAGTTTCAACAAACAGAAAATCAGAAGAAAACTACATACTTTTCAATTCTAAAGAAAGATATTGTGACAGTAAGTTTCAACATACAGAAAATCAGAAGGACATTACATCCTATGAAATTCTAAAGGAAGAGAAATGTTGAGATTTTTACTTCTTTTTTTTTAAAATTATCGAACCATATATACTGACTTTTGGAGGTTCTTGTTCAGCTAGGCCAGTAGTCGATGCAGAGGTAGCATTAGGACCAGCTTTATCTTCCATCGGAATTTCGTTGACGCCTAGAAGAGATCAAGATTGTTAGAAATACGATGACACGGGTGCCGTAATGAGTAGCTGATACCACTGGTACCTCAACAAGCACAAATGTCACTGATTTGCTAACAGGTACTAAGTACTGCTATCTGATTAAGCAGCTACAACTTGAGTCGTAATGTTGATGAGTGGGTTACAACTGAATATCTACGAAAGTTACCTCAGCTGAGTAGCTACAGTGAGGTCTTATTGAATTGCCCCACAACAGCTAATCTTATTAGGAAGTTTCAACTACCATTCTCTAAATAAGTGGTTGTTGCATCTTCTACCTTGATATATGTGATTGCAAATGATAAGGTTTGTAATTAGACCAACAACATTTGACCTACAACTGGCACATTATATGATTGGCTACAATTGCTATCTTAAAAAGACTTTCTGGTGACCAACAATGTCAAACTTTCATCGAAGAGAAAAATATTCCACACTGCTAGTTGAAAACCACATCTCGGTATCGTTCCCTCTAACTCGAGATATAGTTTGATTAAATATAACCTATTTTGAGTGGCTAAAACCTTCAACTTAGGTTACATCTTATTTTCTTTTATTAGAGGGCCTCGTGGAAAATTAGCTAAATAGCTAACCGAGCTACCCTCTCAAAATAATGTTTAAATAAAAATAAATAAAATAAAACTACTCCAGCAAGTTGGATCACAGTAAGACATCTGTTATGTCATCTGAGCCAATAGTCTTCAAAAGCCTGAATTAGACAATTATAATCTTGTTCATTTATCCTCAAAAACCGATACTTTTGGACAATTTTGATTCAGTAGCTGTCAAATGTGTCTTTATCTAGAATTTCATCAAAATGACTCTTTTTTTTTGGGGGGGGGGATATTCTTTTCCTTACAATTCACAGTTTCAGCTGAATTGCCCTGAAGTCATCATCCATTACAACAACAAAATTTGAGTTGATTCAAATCTTTGCGATACAAAAATGTTATAACGATGTGGTTATCGCCTAAGGTATCAGAACATTTTCAGCAATTTTGCCAAGCAATCGACTTCAGTCACCAGATCCTTTTAATAGCTGCTATATTTAATAACTTATAAAGTGGCTACAAGTAATATGTGATTAATTTGTTATTGATTAATGAGTCCTTGAAAAAGAGTTAAAGACTCACACATGAGTATAAAGGTACTCACCTTTCTTCTGGAGTAAATCAATTACTGTCAGAAGGACCCAGACAGCTAAATGAAAGAACACCAGAGCCACCACGATGGGAAAGACGAACGGCGGCACTGACTCTAGCAACACACCTTCCTGGTCAGGACGATTAGATGAACCCAACAAAATCGTCACAACTGTGAAATAGTTCAAAACATTAAAGGTTTTGATGGGTGATAATGAGCATCCATTACATTCGTAGGGATTTGACATCATAATAATAATGTCATGCAACTAAGAAAGAATCGAAATACCAAGTACTCATATAGATCTACAATATCAAATCGCAGAAAGCAATCGTATAACTCAACCAACCAACCAACCAATTATCATATATCACGTTAAAGCTTCTATGGAGATTCTACATTAAAGGTCGCCACTATTGAAGCATGCTTCAAACTGCCAGAACTTTTTCAAATTCATTCATCTAATCGATCTACCCCTCTGAGTGACCCACCCCAAGATGATCTGGGGGAATGAATTATCAGATGTTTCCCAGGGAGATACAATGATCTAGAAGAGAAAAGTCAAGAGAGTTCAAGCATGGCCGAAGGTGACCATTTTTTATTACATTGCCAAAGCAGAATCTATGCCATGGTGACGGCGTGTGTTGTGCGTATTTGGTCCGTTAAACATGATTATTCACATAGTAAATGATGGTTCAACTTCATATTTGTTATGTGAGTTCACTTGGTACATGAGTAAAGAAACCCTGTCCTCTATTTGTGGACGAGTCAGTGGTCAGTTTAGAGAACGGATGTTTACGTCTGAAAGAGTTTCGTGTACATGATTATTCCAAAAGTATAAGTTGGAATTTTTGTAGGTTGATCCACATAGTACAGGAACCTTTCTGTCAATGATGGTCAAAATTTTAATGATCTTGGGTTTGGACTAATCACTTATTTTGTTGGCACTCTGGTTGGTCTTTCTAATATATTTCGGGACAATGCAGCATGGCCATTACATTCAGTAGTTTTTGAAAGACTGGTAAAACATAAATCATACCTCCAAGGAGAAGAGCTGACATACCAACACCCCAGTGACACCAGTTAAACAGATTTCTCCTGAAAAAATGGGAAAAAGAAACAGACAATGTTATGCAACCGTCTTTAAACACTTTGAAAGTGTTGTAAACTTGGAAGCACTGTTCGCATTAGTGTCAGGCAATTGCAGGATTCCCACAATTTATCTAGATAGTCCCGCAAAAATATTTTCTCTTTTGGGAATTTCCCGCAACAATTCCTGGTACTTCCCGCAACTTGCAATTTCACCCTTCCCCCCATATTTGTTTTCTTGAACCCCCCCCCCCCACAAGAACAAGAAAAAAATTGAAATCCTCCTAAAATAAATAGCCTGGGGGAATTACCCCCTTTTTGGTTTGGTGATAATCATAACCTTTGTAGTCATGCAGGCGGATGAGTGTAGGTATGGGTGTGTGTGTGTCAAGGTTGAAGAGGTAACAATGGCCAACCTTGAATACAGCCTTATATTTCCCATATTGATCAAAATGTGGGAGAAAATATACAGACTCCTGTGGCGACTCACCAAGGTTGTCCAGGGTGTGGCCTAAACAGAGCCATTATGACGTTGATTGGTCCAAGCGCCATTACAATGGTTCCGAGTATGGCATGGGTGAACCTAATCGTACCTTCCTGTTGAAACATCACAAAAACTTGTATGTGAAACTTGTTCTGTATTTATTCACAAGATCTTTATGACTTATGGACAACAAACCCAAACCGACAAATTTTGCTCTGAACCACATGTGAGCAAACAATTTTCTGCAGTCTTGGAGATTTTTAGAAACCCTTAAGACCTGCAGGCCATGTTAGTGAGGTCAACAACAAAAATATGTATAGACCTTATTTGGGGAGTTTGAATACAGGGGCTAATGGTGACAGGAATTTTTTGTAACTAAATTAACAGATCATGGACAATAAATACTTATTTCCCATGTAATGTCTATCTTTGTCCATCATGGCAAGCTACATCCTTAATTTTCGAGGCACTTGGGTTGAGTAGAAAGTTCCACTGTGGCCCAACAAGACTAATTTCATGCCCATCTCTGCTCTCGACATTCAGCATTATAGTACGTCGGTAGAATATATATGCAAATGTTGTGAGCACTGAGTAAACATCTCCTACTCAGAAGTACTGTAGACTAATGGTTGCATCACCTGCACGGCACCAAAATTTTCATGGAGATGAGAAATATCCAGATTAAGAATAATTTAAGGACAAAACACCAATTCTGGCCATGAAATGTGGATTGAGCTTTATATGCACAAGGTGCACTATTTAGCATCATCAAATTTGTTTTTGAAATAAAAGACTACACAGTGTCATCAATTATTGCACTATATTATTTTTAGTTTATATAGCACACTGCTGAAACTCCAGACAACTCACCACTGGTTTGATATAACCTCCGACATGAATAATGATGACAATGTAAGCTATCACGGCAAGTGTAACCACAGAAACCATGCAGAACCGGTGGACCTGCCATAAGAGAATGGATGAATCTGGTCATTATTTTCAGTGTCCATCGTATGAAAGACTATAACCATCATCCAAATGAATAAAAGTGAAGAAATCGAAATAACGTGAAGAAAATTAATAAAAGTGAAGAAATCGGAAAAAAACGTGAAGAAAATGAATAAAGTGAAGGAATCAAAGAAAATGAATAAAAGTAAAGAAATAGAAAAAAACGTGATTTTTGGGGGGGGGGGAGGGGGCTAACCTCAATTCTGCACCAATTTTCAGAAATTTTACAGTTGTAGAGTTTTGAAGAAAACATTACTCTTTATAGCTACGGTGAGAAATTCATCATATATTACCCCTTCCAAGACCAGGGATGCATTCAAGCTAAAACCACTTTGTACATAACAAAGGCGGAACATCAATCCCAGAAGCAGATCTACCTCCAAATTCTGCGTTAACTACATACATATTGACCTAAACGTATGTTTAATGATTATGACACATGTGTTAACTTTATCCAACAAGATGGAAGATCAGCCCATAACTTACTGCAAACCAAGACGGCTTCCCACAGAGTTTACCTGGCAACGACTTCTTAAAGAACCTAGCTGTGGTAATGCCAGTACTTGCAAAGCCCAGCCAAGCCAAGACCATAAAAATACCTAAACATGCAGAGGAAAAAAATTTAGTAAAAGCAACATATCACAGCAAAAGATGCATGAGTGTGAAAACAAAATACCTCCCCCCCCCCTTCCACCCCAACCCATTTTTACAGCATTTTATGAGGTTGCTACACGCTTCCTCCCCCGGCCCACCATCTCTATTTCCACTACCTACGACACCAACGTACCAATACCTTTCTGCAAATTCAAATTACAGTTTATTCGGACCGGTTCTATAGACACCCTTCCTAGCAAATTTGAAGATGCTCTGCAACTTTTTGACATAATCAACTCTTAATTGGAGTAGTGAGTGGTTCAATTAGTTAGACAGGTTAGTTCTTACTCTGTGTTTCATTTGATACTAGCAATGTTCACATCCATGCAAGGGAGGAAGAACAATATAGTCTCCCAACTTCACAAGTTTGCATTCAAACTGGTAACTGCCAGTGTGTCATGGGATCTAACAAAAAGGATTCTGATTGTTTCTCACCTTGTGCCCAAATGCCAAACCATAAACGTGTAATTTGATCAAGGTGGCAACTTATAATGCTTTTGGCTTGTCGGGGGGGTCAATATTGCAACAATAATATCTTCACTTCTTTTGCGGGAAAATATAAAAACATAAAATATTTAAAGTTACTGGAAAAAACCTACGCCATTTCCATACTCAACCAAACATTGCTCTCCTGTCCAGTTCTTTTGTCCATTCATAAATTTTACAAAGTCCATTGTCAGATTGTGTGTGTGTGTTTTTCTTTTGCTACTTACCTACCCCAAACTTGATTCGACACTTTTCTCTCATCATCGCACTTATTGCAAAATATCAGACTCCCATCTTTCACTTCATGAAGAAAGAATATCCTATGTGGATTTTTGACTGACACCCTTCCCCCCCCCCTCCCCCTGCAATGGCATAGAAACAACGGTCATAAAGTTATCAACACCAACCACAAGCTGGATGGCTCGGTGAGTAGAGCACAGGCTTTGTAATCCTTATGTCACTGGTTCAAACACCATTGTAGTCAATAGCCTATTTCTTTCTTTCTTTCAAATTTGTAATGTCTCTGATTTATTGATAAAAAAGGCCAGGATATTATTAAAAGAATACTACCATGAAGCTTTTGTAGTGCAGTGACAGAGGACCCAACACCGGCAGCAATGTTTTCTGTGAAGTCAGTCGGTCCTGAACCAACTTCACGTTGGGCATGCCTGGTGACATGACCTGTGAAGAAACATCAGGTCTGTCATAGCTGCAGAAACACATCAAATATTGGAACAAAAAGCAAACTATTTTTCTAAGAAAAGGCACCCCAAGATAGATAGCCATGGTCACAAAAGACCAAAGAACTTGAACCCACTCTCAACACCAGTCCCCTCTTCATTGAGCCTGTGACCAAGTGATCATGAAACGATGCAATGCGGAGTCTTAACTGCTCGCTTATCACCATAATTAGCAAATTTAGAGCCTGGGGAGTAGTTCTCAGTATCAAAATTAAAATTCAGCGTCACTGATGGACAGTTGCAGAAAGGTAGGAATTAGCTACCTGAAAGATGTGATGGAACAAGCAATGTGAGTTCAGAGGTCAGGTGTTAGAATCTGCAGTTCACCCCTCCCACACCATCATTTGGACATGTATGACATCATTACCAATTATTCTTATATTTGCAAACAGAATGTTCAGAAATCAAATATCAATTTCCGGGGGAATTACCAATGTGATTTTGAGAAAATAGATACCAATTTCTCTCACCACTGTATCACTTCCCCCTTGCCCCCCCCCAAAAAAAAATATAAACAACATTGATAAAAGCTTCTATAACGCTTTATGTAATTGCATTACCTAGAATTATATTTTCTTACTCTTATCCTTTTCTTTATCTTTTGGGATTTCCCAAACAGCGTAATTACTTGAGATATACTTATTCATTATGATATTAATCTACTACATATTAATCACACACAGTTAATTCGACATTGGCCTTGTATCTTGTACAGTTAGTGTATACCTACCAGTAGAAGTAAGAGATGCCCCCCAAGCAAGTAATGGTGTGTATTCATTTCCAGTTTGGAGATTGAAAAAGTCTGCATCGCCTGCTACACTCTGCTCTCTTTTAAAAGTGCAAGACAATACGCCATTATTAAAGGTCACAGATTGGTCGGAGACACCTTTCTGTAACGAAAGAGGAACACATAAACGACGGAATCGTCTTTACTTTGCTTCAACCCTACGATTTCAAACAGATTAGTTTTACAGAAAGATAAATGTATCTGGATGTGTTCAATTTGTTCCTCTGAAGTCTATAAAAGTCACACTAGGAAGGATGAAAACCTGCCAATAACTAGCCAGATCATAACATGAAAATGAAATGTGTGGGACACAAAATGTTCCGTGTTTGTCTTACGTAATAACACATAAGAAGGAGCTATAGATGTGAGAATGAGTAAAGTAGGTACAAACAAATGGACTGGTTATTAAGAGAGGACGGGGCCAAAATGTTACCAAGTGTTGATTAAGAAGGCACAGAATGGACCGGTCACCATGAAAGAACAGTGCTATAAGGTTACCAAGAGTCAATTTAAATAAAATGCTTTTGCAATGGAGGTGACATACTCCCTGATGCTTGTATGTGGGTGACCATATCTTGACTCTTCAGCATAAACTAATGGCATTACTGATGACATCAAAGGCAACTACAATCTCACATTTTTTTTTCAAATACTGGAGCTACAGGACCTTTTTACAGCGAGTGCAACAGGGAACCATCTGTAAACCCTCAACCCTCCCATTCCCCCCCCCCTCAAAAAACTGAATTATTTTCAAATGTTACTTTGGTCACTCACCAGTTCTAGAGGATTGTTTTCATTGCCATCATTTCTGGATCGCACGACTTCTCTATTTGAGGTGCAAGCATAGACTTCAGAATTATCCTGAGGGAGAAAGCAAAACATACTATGGAGCTGCTTACTATCCTATAAACACACTACTCCAGCAAGCAGTGTTGTAGACAAGACTGCAACAATCCAGATGAAAGCTGAATGGTACAATGGCGAGGAGCCAAGTAAATACACAGAAGTTGCACATACCCTAACATTGCCCACTAACTACTGTAATTTAATTTTCAGGTTTACAGTCTTGTTCAGGGCCAAGGCCTTCTCACACGATTTACAACTTAACCCTGGTCATTGGTAACTTGTCACACCTACACACCAAAGTGTGCATAATTCAATCAATCTCTCCTGGGGAACCACAGTGCACCACAACCACGTGTCCCCCGGGGGACTTCCCATAGGGTGCAGCCACAAACCGGCGCAAACAACTATATTTACAAGTTACCTCGCAAGTCCCCATTTATACACCTGGGTGAAGAGAGGCAATGGAGATAAAGCGCCTTGCCCAAGGACACAACGTAATGATCTGGCCAGGGCTCAAACCTGTAATCCTTAGATCACAAGTCCACTGCCTTAACCACTTGACCACAACGCCCTCAACTGTAGTTCTAACATCAGACTTTGTGTTACACCTTAGTACAAACTTGTACTCACTCATAGGGTAGTACATTTGTCTGTGTTTGTACTACTCATGGATTATTTTGTTAACTGTTCCACTCGTACTCGGCAATCATATACATGTCATGTACTCTTACCGGTACCCACTCACGGACTCTTACTTGTGCCATGTCTAGTGCCATTTGTTAGGAAGCCTTCCAGCCTAATTCTGGTTTACTGCCCCCCTCCATCATCCTTTCATACCCCCCAAAGTATCTTTGAAGTACCTGTTTAAATTTAAATATCCTATTCTTTATTCTATCATAGTATTGTGTGTGTGCACTGGCAGTCTTAAGACAGCGTCTAATTATTCATTGCCTTTGTATAGAGGAGGGGGGAGGGGGCCTGCTTGTTATAGCCTTGGTTATTCAGTGCTCGTGTACCTCCTTGAAATTATGCACTTTATGTATTCCAATACTACTTTATATGGTGGAAAGACTGTAAATAAACTACTAAAATGGCTATGCACAATATGTATTAAAAATGTATAATACTAACCATTCCCCCAGACTTTGAGAGACCAATTGCAATGTAAGCATCAGCACCTGCAATGAGGTTGAATAAAATAAGTCCATCCTCTCCCAAACTCCAGGATGAAAATGCGGTACAGCTGCCTGCAGGGTCAGAAGTATCGCAACCAGAGGGTATACTGAAGCATCCTTTACTCTCCCCGCACACGCCGCCGTCCTGTGTGTAGCAACAGAAATAAACCATTAATAAATACTAAGCAGAAAATGAACTTGTAGCCAGCTAGTAAAGCTAGCAATGTAGGTAATTGTCAGTACTGGCAGTAGAGTAGAATATGGGATGCAGTATTAATGAATGTATGTATGTACAGTATGTATGTATGTATGTATGTATGTATGTATGTATGTATGTATGTATGTATGTATGTATGTATGTATGTATGTATGTATGTATGTATGTATGTATGTATGTATGTA
>JAIPMN010044409.1:1395-18406 GCA_020650975.1 Apostichopus californicus | reverse complement strand
TGGTTTGAAATGCTGGTCTAATCTTGGATGGTTCTGCAGCAGACTGTAAACCCTCCCATATTGTATGAAATACCGGTCTTATCTTGGATGGTTCTGCAGCAGACTGTAAACCCTCCCATATGGTTTGAAATGCTGGTCTAATCTTGGATGGTTCTGCAGCAGACTGTAAGCCCTCCCATATTGTATGAAATGCCGGTCTAATCTTGTATGGTTCTGCAGCAGACTGTAAACCCTCCCATATGGTTTGAAATGCTGGTCTAATCTTGGATGGTTCTGCAGCAGACTGTAAACCCTCCCATATTGTATGAAATACCGGTCTTATCTTGGATGGTTCTGCAGCAGACTGTAAGCCCTCCCATATTGTATGAAATGCCGGTCTAATCTTGGATGGTTCTACAGCAGACTGTAAACCCTCCCATATGGCAAAAGCTACACAGATGCAAGGGAGATTCTTTACCCTTCATGGCAGGACGTTTACATATATGACACATGACCATGTTAGGAAAGTTAGGCCCACTTTGTGGGTGGCGTCCACACCAGTATGCTAAAGAGAGAAATAAAGGGATAAAAAATATCATCTTTCAATTCTTGCAGAGCTGTACCAGTCTTCTCTTGTTATAAAGCTAATGAATCACCATCACCATCACCACCATCACCATCACCATCGTCACCGTCACCATCATTATCACCACAACCATCATCATCACCATCATCATCATCACCACCTCCTTCATTTATCAAACTTCAGGTGAAACCAAATCAAACCAAAACAATATTCTTAATTTAGTCAGCATTGATATTAGGTTTTAACTAAAAATTAATGGTCATAAAGACAGAGAAAGTCACTGATTGACTATTTTTTGTGGTTTCTAAATTCTTATACATATGAGGGGAAATGTCTTACCGTGATTTTCAGGTTTTTTCATGTTCACAATCTGTCCACAGAGGACACAAGAGTCCTTGTTGGAGAACATCTGGCATTTGCTGAAGGCTTGGCGGCCCATAGCACAGAAATTACAACAAAAAAGTTGCCTGCCTCCCGTGTTGAATTGTTTGTTGATGATGCCATTACACTTATGTTCCTGTAAAACCGAAAAATAGAGAACAACGTGAGGCAGATGCTAAACAGATGTTATTCCAGGGGCAGAAGCTGATTGCTTTAATCACAAAATTGCTGGAAATTACTTTGGCTGCACCTTTAGGTCAAAACCACACATCCTTAAAGGCATTGAAGACTCGCCCCAAAACGCATGCTGCAATCTGAAAAAGTTAACTTTCCGTAGGTTGCAAGTGACGTTTTGTTCGTGTTGCTACAAAATGAAGACAGTACAGTAATTAAACGTGAAACCTTGTTATCTTTAGCTGGACCTGAAATGTCCATTGCTGTATTGTTTGTACACTGTGCTGTGGGTATTGACCGCAGCTGTATGTACTGACTGTACACAAGTGTCTAATTACCGATGGTAGCAAGCTGTGTGTGTGTATTTTCTGGGATTGATGGTGGTGTCTAACACTTCTGTTACACCTCATTCGAAACTAGGTCAAATTACCGGTCATAGACGTTTCTTTTTGCGCAAGTCTTCACACCCTTTAAAGCATGTCGCACAGCGAAGATGATAATTCATATTTGGTGACGATCTTGTGAATTCATCCCGGGAAAAGCAGACTGAATCACGACTAATTTCTGCTGATCGTTCATTTGTCTTTTATTAGAAATTCTGCGTACGAAATGCCGAACATGTCCTTGCGCTTCGATGTTTCAACATTTATACCAACCTTTCTTTTTAGGCGGATTCTTTGAATCTTATCCAGGCTACAAACCTTACCTTGACATATCTCGATATGCTGACACGGTCGATATACCGGGACCTCTCATCCTGTTTGATAAAGTCCAGCAGTCTTTTCCCGTCTTTAGAGCGGTTGATATGGTAAGCCGCCTCCCTGGCGAGTACGTGGACATCGTCGCAGTGGTATTGGAAATAATCTGCAAGACTACGATGATGCTTGATGAAAGTATCCTCATTGGACAACCACTGTTTTCTAACAGCCTGTAAAATCAATACATGTGAGACTATGAAACCTCTGGCATATATCATCAAAGAATATCGGCTTTTAGAAATAACGATACAAACAACAAGATTCACAAAACTAATATGATCATTTCAAAAGATGAAAAGTCCCCAAATTTGTTTAAATAAATAAATAAATTTATAAAACAACACACCTTTCCAATAGCATGATGGTAGAATGTGAACCGGTCGAGTTGTTGGTAATTGCTCGAGACCCGGATGAATGGCCTAAGTGTCCTTTTAACCATAGCCAAGTGGAGCATTGGGATGCACTTCTCCGCTTCCATATCACCGAGCATTACTTGGAGAGACTTCTCTCGTAGACCGTCACGAACGCACTCCATGAAACAGAGGGTCTTTAATACGATGGAAAGAACAGAGGGAGTAAGTGTGAAGGAAGAAAGATAATGGTTAATACAGTATTCAAAACTATGTTGGAGAGCTATTATTAGTTGGAGAGAGTTCTCTCGTAGACCATCACGAACGCACTCCATGAAACAAAGGGTCTTTAAAACGAGAGTAAGTGTGAAGGAAGGAAGAAGGGTTGTTACAGGATTCAAAATTATGTTGGAGAGCCATTATTAGTTGGAGAGAGTTCTCTCACTGAGACCTTCACAAATTATGCGAGCCATGATAAGAAAAGGTTCTTTAAAATGATGAAAATGGACGTAGGTAGTATAAAATTAAGATGTGAATGGAGAATCGTGATTATCTTAAAATATGTTTCATCTCACAAGAAAAAAATCCCCAAGAAAGGGAAGATACAAAAGTATATTTTGATACTGAGTACAGATACTCTCACCCAAAGGGTTCACAAGTCTTCTTGGAAACAGATATACTATCGTTGTTTCGTTATTTTTATTTTATATAGATATATATATATATGGGCATGTACCTCTTTAAGCAGGTCAGTTTCGTCTTCCTTGACGAGCCTGGTGAGGATCTTCCCCAAGAGATCGTCAAGAGATGAGGGCAGTTCTTTGATGTACTGGGTCAGCAAATCGAAGACTCCAAATACACGAAGTTCCTCGCAGGCCAAGGACAACCAGAGGGCATTCTTGGCTCCTTCTGACTCTACCACAAGCTTGGCCTGTTCTGGATCAAGTGTCTGGAAGTATAAAGAGGGTTACGTAATATCACATGATCAAAGTTTAAGATAGGACTTGAAGCAAGAAACTCGACTCATCTAGCTCTCCTGTAAAGTGTCCCTTCCAACTATCAACAAGATGTAGTTTCTGCAGTAATCATACGACATCAAGACGTGGCCATATCCAAGACTGTCTTTTTCGGGTTTGATATTAGACTTTGATTGAGACACAGTTGCGTCCACTCTTGTAAGTTGTCGCTCCTGGGCATTTCTGGGCATTTTTACGGCGGTCACCTCATTGCGACAGGGGGTTAGAAGTGGACCGGTGCTAACTGCATTACAAATACTAAAACACACAATGGGTGCAGTGGCTGATATGGCAATTTATGAGAATATTAGAAAGACCTGAAAAAAACCTTCAAATTCTGAGCATCTCATACATTGAACATATTCTCATTATTATTTCCAGTAACGTTAAAAGAGCTGTAATCATTGCAACACAAACTCCCAAGCATTTCTCATACTTTCAAAATATGACCCAAATACATTTGTCACTATAAGCATATATATTTAACTTCACAAAACATCCTACTACCATGGCTGGTGACTAATACACCTGCAATTGTGGTATAATGAACAATACCCACCAATTCATTTCTTCGAAAGAACAAAATCTTAAAAAAAATTAAAATATAAAAAAATTCCACCATATGACACCAACATATGACACATTCATCCTAAATGAAATAGATGTCTTAACAGTTACTTTCAACAGCCAAAACAGCTCAAGCTTGATATCAACAATCCCCCCACCTCTCCCCGCCCACCACCCACCGTCAACCCATTAATCGACCCCTTCAGGAAGAGTAACGCTTGGTGATACTTATGCTCCATTCAGTATGCTTCTTACATAGTATATATGCTTGTTAAGGACATTCATGTATGTATATAAACCCATTCTTAGAAGGGCCAAGCTGGAACACTCACTTTATTATAAGTTTTCAGGTAATTCGTCACGATGTCGTATCGCGATTTATCGGTCAGGTGTCCCAGATTGACCCAGGTCATGTTGTCAGTGTGCCTCTTGACCTCATCCACGATTGGGTCCCCTTGAACCATACTGATGACCAGAGTAATATTTGGAGGCAGACCATCCTTCGGAATCCAGTTTAGGTAATTATCTGCTTTGGAGAGCTGAAAAAAGGTAAAGTAACATATGGAACCAAAAAAAAAAATAAATAAATAATTGAGTTGGAAAAATTTCCATCCCCTCCCTAATGAGTTGCTTCGTGACAGACATTTACACTTTGAGAAAATTAACGAAACTGGACATGTTCATACCTGGGAGAGATCATCAACAAGGATCAATAACTTCTTGCCAGATTGCTTTCTCTCTTCCAAAAGATCCTTCAGCGTGTTCTCAATCTCGTTGCTGTCTTCGCTTTTAGACACTTTGTCCGTTCTGGGATCTAAATCAGAACAGATGAACTTTGGTTGATTGTTATGAGAGCGGAAGCAGTTGGTTGCAGATTCTCATGACTCGAAATTTTAATTTGTATTATTCATTTGAAATTGTGCAATGTACAGACACTATCAATTTCCAATCTTCGATTCCCAAAAGGTGCAATCAGCTGCCAATATTTAGTGTTATCCTTTCTGGTTTTTGATGATAATCGTCACCTCTGTATAGTCATGCTGGCGGATGAGTATGTGTGTGACGTGTAGGACATTAAGTAGAAGAAGCCTATTGCTTTTGGGGGAGGTCAAAGGTAATTTGGGATAACCAGGGGTCAAATTGTGAAAACCTAGTAAACATGATATCTCAAGAAGGGAAGCTTGTACCAATCTACTATTTAGTATGTAGTTGAGACATGTGAACAAAGAAGCCTATTGCTTTTGGTGGAGGTCACAGGCCATTTGGAGTCACCAGGGGTGAAATTGTGAAAACCTTGTTTTCTAATGTACCATATCTCCCACTGACCAGCCTATTAGATAACATGTACATTTCGCCTCATAAGAATAGGAGAGGCTGTTGGTAATTGGAAATTAGCTTAAGGGCATCCGTAGATATAAGAATCAGAAGTCCCGACCAAATCTTAATTTAAAAAAAAGTAATGTACTTTCAGTCCCTTGGAGACTAAACTCATGTATAAAGGTTAAAGTTGAAGGGTTTACAGTCTTGTTTGAGCCCCCTCCTACTTAAAAGGGAGGTTCTAGATCAACTCTAAATCACCCAGTGAACACCCTCAAATTTTAAAGGCTGTGTTCTATCCCTTTAAGGGAAAGTAGTGGGAAATGGACAAAGGTTTTAATGCTTATATAAGTGTAAAAAGACTGGTCAGTGTTAGAATACATAATTCTGCACTAAGTAGCAATGTTACAACTGTGAGTGGCCAGAGAGATTGGGGCTGCCCACCAGACCTCTCAGTTTCGTATGCTCAAATACTGCCTTGGCTGCTATAGAAGTGGGAGAAAGTGGGAGAAAGTAATAGAAAGCTGGGTGACCAGAAGTGACTAGTTGCTAGGTGGGGTACATTGAGGAACAACCCACAGCTGGGTGACCAGAAGTGACTAGTTGCTAGATGGGGTACATTGAGGAACAACCCACCATATCACTCTGGATATGAAGTAAGTACAAAGAAAATAAACAAACTTCTGGTCAGTCTAGTAGGTCAGTCCGATGTGATATCAAAGATTATAGCATTATCTTATATATCAAAATCGATCAATCAAATTTTAGTAATAAAATCTCATTACTAGAACAAGCAATGACAGTTTGGCAGTGGTATGAATGAGTTTCTGTACGTGTGTATTGCTTCAAGTAATTTAATCAATATTACATCACAGAGAGAGAGAGAGAGGGGCGGGGGGGGGGGGGGGAGGGGTGGGAATCAACTGCAAATTGGCAATTTGGAATGATATAGGAGAAGTTATATTTGTTACCTGTTGTTGACAAGAGGTGATAGCAGATTCGCTTCATGATATTGACATGAGATGTCGACATTCCACTGCATCCGACAAAGTGAATAAATGAATCCAGATTCACCTTTTGAGGAGAAAGGAAACAAAACTCAAAATCATTAACTTACCAGCTAAATGTTACAGAATTGAATTAATATCACTGATTTTGAGGACAATTTGGAGGACAATCTGTTTCAATGTGACAAAAATTTTCAAAATTAAAAATATTCACTTCACAAGTGACCAACGTTTGGTTCATTAAGTAAATTCAAAAAGGTCGAAGTTGTTGTTCAATATTCCCTCACTGTTCCTGGGTAGAACATTTTATGTGTATTATTACGTTGAAATTATATTCTGAGGATCAAAGATACTTCCATATTAGAGACCACACTTTTCACTTTTACTTTGTATTACTATGGTACAATGGTCATTATATAGTTGTCAGACATAATTATAATTGTAATAATAATTGTAATAATAATTGTAATAATAATAATAATCATAATAATACTAATAATACTAATAATAATAATCATCATAATAATAATAATAAAGATAATAATAATCAGTTATTATTACGACGCTTAAGCGACTACAATTGTGGGAGAAACCTGCAAGGGCTTATGGATTACAACGTACATGTCGGGTGGCTTCCAATTCAACATTTTAACTCAAATTTGGAATCTTTTCAAGTTAGAATGTTATTTCAGATGAGAAAACTGTACATTGCTCTTGGATGAAAACTCCACCTTGCTATGACCCGCCCGGGTATCGAACATGGAACCCCCGA
This sequence comes from Apostichopus californicus, assembly GCA_020650975.1. Taxonomy (NCBI): domain Eukaryota; kingdom Metazoa; phylum Echinodermata; class Holothuroidea; order Aspidochirotida; family Stichopodidae; genus Apostichopus; species Apostichopus californicus. Next base: position 11,499 of record JAIPMN010044409.1, on the reverse strand, counting down.
TTTTGCTAAACATCATTGCTTCAAATGCCACCGTCATTATACACTCTGCCACAGCACCGGTGACATGCTTGAAGATCAAATAAAATGAGTAAAAGTATCCTTTACTTTAAAATCAGCATGCTTCATGCTTTGTTGTCCAAATAATTACATTGGACCAGTCCTTGTCAGAAGAACATATGCATGATTTCTTTTCTACATTCCCTTTATTTCCCCCCAAGACCTTTTTTTTTTTGCTGTGTACAAAAGAATTCTGTGCCAGGCTTCTGTTAGAAGCTGTTCAAATTAAATTTCTTGAATTTATTTTTGTAATTTTTTTTTTTAAATTTATGATACAAATTTTTTTTTTAGCAAATACAATTATGATAAGTTAAAAGATCAATTGAGAACCTTGCCATATTTTTATTTTATTTTTAAAACAACATGTGCTTTGCTGTTCTTAGGAAACTATCATAAACTATCATAACCATCTTTACTGATATAAGATACATACAAGATGACTTTTGTATTGCTTATCTTCCAAGTACAAATGTGTCGTCCTTAATTGTTTTGGGAAAAATTAAATTTTGCTTCTGTATTAAGTCCAGTCAAACTACTGTACACATAAATTGTCTGTATAACTTCAAGCCAAAAATGAGAAAGAAATTTGCAACCTGCAATTTTACCTTGCATGCTTCCATCGCGCATTTGGCAAGTAGAGAGGATTTTCCAGCACCAGGCTCTGCAATCACAGCAATAGTATTCCTGTTGTTGCTCATCTTGGATACTTCATCCTCTTTGCTTGGTTTCCGGCTGTCACGTTTCTCTTCTTGGTTTATCTTCCCCCAAGATTCCTCAAAGTCCGATCGTGAAATGTGTCCCAGTCCAAAGTCAAGAATCAGGTCATACTCCCGATCTCTCCCCAATACCGTGGCACCCTTTTGCTCCAGGACTAACCCATGACAAAATTGCTCTGGAAAAATGAGAAATCACAAAGTTCTTGCGGTACAATAATTACAACGTTGAATAATAATATGGAACTTTGGAGAAAACTGAAGAATGGTTTTTAACTTTGATGAAACATAATATCATATCTCCACTTTTCCTGGCTACACTTTAATGCAGAATAGCTATTGGCATGATTTTAATTCAATGGGGATCTTTCGATGTGTCTACCAATGGCGCACTTTTATACCGGTCCTAAGGCATATGATCTATAATGTTTACATGGTCTCCAAAGATTTTGTATTATCTCAATCTATGTGCTAGTTGTGAAAATATGTTTCAAAAGATCACGTCCTCAATAATTACGAAAGAATTGTAAATATCACTAATGATCAACTAGGAATCGCACACCTGTATATAAAACTCCATTCTATTTCGGAGACTTTCGTACAATGTTTCCTGACGCTAAAAGCTTAAAGGGTGTGAAGACTCGCGCAAAAAGAAATGTCTAATGCTGGTAATTTGACCTAGTTTCGAATGAGGTGTAACAGAAGTGTTAAACACCACCATCGATCCCAGAAAATACACACACAGCTTGCTACCGTCGGTAATTAGACATATAGTGTACAGTCAGTACATACAGCTGCGGTCAATACCCATAGCACAGTATACAAGCGATACAGCGATGGACATCTCAGGTCCAGCTAAAGATAACAACTAAGGTATCACGTTTCATTATTGTCTGCATTTTGTAGCGACACGAACAAAACGTCACTTGCAAGCAACAGAAAGTTATCTTTTTCAGATGGCCGAACGCGGTTTGGGGCAAGTCTTCAAACTTAGATTTAGTGGATGTGATTGAAAATACATTAAAAGAAGCTGTCTGATTGGTTGGATGACCACACGTGAGTAAAGTTGCCACAGAAATGGTGCGCAACCTGTCATTGCTACATATGTACAGTACTAGTTATGAGTGTTAAAATCCGTATGTTAGCTTGAATATGTCAAACTATGTGTACAATTAGGGAACGTGCATGTAGTTAGCCAAGATGTGTCCGTAAGAGATTCCTCACGGGAATTCTTAGCCATTTCAGAGACTGCAGCTTGCTAAGTTCATGCAGAACTAGAAAGGACCGATATGACAGGGCCTTATGTTGATTTAGGGCGTGGATGGTGATCCCTTTTGTTTCTGTGATTCAAATTAAGTAAACTAGTTTGATCGAAGCAATACATTAATTAGGTGAGATGCACTTACAAGAAACTTACCTGCACCATTGAACTGTTTTACAAAGCTGAGTCCATGATAAATCTCAAACAGAAATTACAGTCAAATAATTCGAAATTCACTAACACATACTTCTTGATGCATACAGTATAGAAGTTGGACATTGCAGTAAAAGAAACGTTTAAGCAAACGCCCCTCCATCCTTACCCAAGCTATAAAGCAGGGTTTACATACAAACTTTGACAAGATCTTTTGATCTTTCTCTGAAGTGCACATTGCACTGGGACTGATAAAGAAATGTCTGATTATTGTCCATGTTAATATGCAGTTCTTTTATTATCACCCACAAGACAATATACATTTGGGATGGATCCTGATGTGTTACGAGTTCCAAAGTGGTACTTTCAAATTTTATACCAACTGTCCAGTTTGTTTTAAACTTAATTATGCTCATGTGAATTGAGAATGGGGCTTATGTTGGGGGACTTGACTTTTGCCATGTCAACCTTAAAAGGTTCTCTTTAACCCTGAAAACTTTGCACACAGTTTCTCAAATTTCCAGTGAGGCCATTCGAGGAAAGGAAGAACAACTTCAGTACTACTTGCAAAATGGATCGTAAATATAATTCAAGCTTTCTTGATCGATTGAAATAAGAAGTAATGACCTCTAAAAGTTTAGCAATAGTAGAGTGTTGACCAGTACATCAAAACTAAAAACTAATAAAAAAAATTTTTTTAAAAAAAATATCAAAACTGACCTCTCATGCCAGGTTTTTCTTCTTCATCGCATTTAACAATCGGGTATTCCCTTGCGATGGCTTCCTTGAAGAAACTTAGCACATCATTCCCAAATTTATCCAGTCCTCTGAGCTCTGGTCTGCTTTCGACCTTCTCTGGGTCTTCCACAAAACAGTCGTAGTCGAAACACTGATCTGGGTACTTGTCCCTTAACTTGGTTTTCAGCATCTAAGAGAAGAAAATGGTGAGCATGCCACAAGATAGTCTCTGAGCAAAATACGGTCAATGAGAATTCTATAGTAGGGCATGGAGAGGGTGTACCACTCTAAGAGAATAACAGCTGAAACTTGTTAAAAGAATAGTCCAGGTCCAAATTTTGTTTTGATATGTTAAAGAGGAACATAATCTAAACATTCTGGTGAAATTTGCATTCAATTCCTATGCTTGCAGCTTTGAAAAGCCAATGAGGCTTCTTCGCAAGTTCCTGCTTGCAGGAGGATCTAAAATACATACATACATACGTACAAAAGTTCAAGAAGGAGATGTAAAAAAGGGATTTCAAGTACTTTCAACCATTCCAGGTTGTTATTTTCAAATAGAACAATATAAAATTCTGGACTTTTTATGAAATACAAATATTCCATCTTGCTCATCTTGTTCTTTGTGTAGTTGGCTTGAAGTTCTCCACCACCAACAAGCTGAAATATTTTTTCAGAGCTGTACATACCTTCAGCTGAGCCCTGCCGAGCTTCGAAGGATCGATAAATTGGTTTTGAATCTCCGGTGCAAGTTTATCCAGCCAACCGTCTGGACTGCGGATGAAGAACGCAGCATTCTGGTTGTGTCTGTAGACGGCCCCGAGTAGGATCTCCATGTGCGTGATAGAGGTGTTGTACACCCACTTGAACTGGACCCCCAGGTCGGCTGGAACGTCCGAGACAGATGGTATCCAACCGTACCTGACAAAAAGAGGATGAGGGTATAATCATCAAATATGTCAAACGGGATACAAATATGATACATTAAGATTATCATGTGGTGATAATAGCCTAGGTACAAAAAGAAAGCACTTGTAATACTTAGGAAGAATGAAATAATAATAATAAGAATGAGTTCAAATGACAAATGGGGATTCATGGGATCTGGTATCGAAACCATGTCTTCACCAGGGGTTTAGGCAGCCAGCCGTCTTTTTGGAACCCTAAGAGGGCCCCTTGACCCCCGCCGTGAGGGGCGATTGCTTCGTGATCGCAATGATGCTTTCGGCATCATGTTGCCCCAAAGAGGTAGGACACCCACTTTAAAAATGGGGACACCCACATCTACCATTTCTGGTTCAACCTCTAGTCATTATGAGCCTGTAAAGACTGTAAATAATAATGGTACCATTAGTGTGAACAAGTTGAGTACTACTGTACTTAGTTTAACGTAACACATAAAGGCAGCAACACACGCTCAGTATTACCAAAAGCTATGAAATTACTTATTGGAAAGAATGCTTTAAATAACATTATAATCAATATATGCAAACAAAATGAATCAAATAACAAAGCAAATGTGCTGGCTCATAACAAACTATGCTACAGAATACCAAATGAGAAATGAAAAGAGGTTGCTGTAATATTTATCAATTTCTACTAAAGCTAATTTAATTTTTTTGGGAAATTTACAACCAATTTGTCATTCATACTGTTTTCTTCTTCTGTTCTGCATTTCATGTTGATTGTATTCTCAAATCAAATTATTACCATAATTCTGAGGACTGCCGTGCCATGTGCGGCAGGTATTAAAGGAGGCAGCAACTAATTTTTGTTATTTTAACGCAAACCATACGTTGCAAATTTAGTACATCACTGGAGTAGAATCTTACGTGGCATGAACAGTGAGATAACAAAATAATGATTAAAGTTTATGTACGAGTACTACAACTTGGCGTATAACGGCACAGAGTAACAGTAATGACAGAGCAAACGTTTTCTATCCCTTGGACAACCCAGGCCTGACATTTTTGGTTGTCCAGACAGCAAATTTGTTGTCGGAAAAAACTGTAGCAACATAACACTGACCAATATGAACAGTACACTGTAGGAGGATTGTGTAGGTCGGTGAGTGTAACACCAGCTTTTGGGGTGATACCAAATTTTATCATTTTAACTTTTTTTTTAAGTATTTGGCGGCATCTAGTTACAATGCAATCTGAAATTTGATGTCCCTGGAAGACCTAGATGTCTGAACAAAAATTTGGTCTGTCTCCGACGACCGGGATACCATGAAAAGCTTGCCCTCAATTATTACTTTTTTTCCCCAATTTTAAACCTGTATACAGAATCATCATTAATATTTGATAAAATTAAAGTTTACCTCTCTCCCAGCATGTTTAGAAACATTCCTTGACCCTCAGTGTCCCCGTGGCATCTCTCTATTTCGTCCATACAGGTACAAAGAACTGCAGCAGTTGTCGAGTCTCTAGGGACTCCCCATCGCAAATCGCACTCAATGAGATGTAACTGTCGTTCAAGGCACCACTCCTTTAGCTCTGGGAACACCTTCACATGACATGAGAATATTTTTAAACAAGCTTCTATCAGAAAATTAACAATTGACATCATCAATCATCATCATCATCAATCAGTATTTATAGATCGCTGATATCGTGGAACACTTCAAAAGCGCCCTTGAAAGAGAAAGGTTTTTAGCTGTTTCTTGAAACTATTCAGTGAGAGACGATGTCTGAGTTCATGTGGCATGGAATTCCTTAAACGAGGGCTCAATAAGGAGATTAGCATGTTGAGAGTGGAGAGAACGAGTTGGCTTGTAAGGGGAGATGAGATCACACAAATATTGAGGTGTTTGCTTATGAACGGCCTTCCATGCTAGGAAAAGAATTTTGTAGTTGGTTCTTTGTTGAAATGAAAGCCAGTGAAGGTGATATAGAATCTTAGGATTTATGCTCCAAGATTTTCTCAAGTGATAAGAATCACTCTAGCTGCACTACTTTGTTTATTTAATGTTTGGGAGGGTTCAGCTAAGTCCGCACTCCTTTAGCTCTGGGAACGCCGTCCCATCAAATGAGAAAACTTTTGGACAAGTTTTTGTCAGAGAATTAACAATTGAGATCTTTGCCACATGATATGCTAATTAATGGATTAAAGCCTTAGCCAGGAATGCAGGCTGAATGATGTCACACGATGCTACTGTACAGCCTATTTCCAAACCCTAAGAGATGCTAAAAAATTTGTAACAACAAACGATTCAACCATACAACGATCAACATGATATCACAAAACAAAACATGTACTGTATTAAGTTTTCCTGTAAAACGTACCTTTTTCACCAGAACCTCTCTTTCAGAGTGATAATCATGAAATGTTGAAGACACAAAGAGTCGGACTGCTCTCCATCCTGGCCTCTTGGTAGTCGGTTTTACCTGAGAAGTTTCTTTCACATATTTTGCTTCAATCTCCGACCAGCAATCGTTGACAATTTCTTCAACGGTTTGAGTAGTCTTTTGGACTTTTTCATCGACTTTCGCTCCATGAGAAGTTGGCTTTGTTCCATGAGAAACAGTGTCAGTAGCTTGAGTTATTTTGCCATGAGAAACCTTATCTGCCATGTGGATGACAAATTGTATACCTTCTTCTTGTATGAATCCACCTCTGATAAGATCAGTAAATTTTGTATGGTAGTGCAGTTTTCTAAAGTATGGAAGAAGAAAATTCGAAACAAAAGTGCATGATATATTGCTCAGGCAGTAACATTTGCCATTTAACATCTAAGCTGATAATTATTAATAAGTAGGCCTAAATAGGGAGACTTGTGGGTTACAAATGTGACTTCTGAATCGCTGCAAAGGAAGGCATCAAACACTGTATATCCTTCCCAACTTTGAAAGTATTTTATAGCAATAATGTGATTGTAGGGAATCCATCCAAACTGCCAAAAAAAAACATGATTTAGGCCTTCATGATGGGAATGGTTTTTGTATAAATAATACAATGAATAGTACAACTTTATGGATTTCTGATTTAGCTGTTGGGCGGTATTTTTAATTAGTGTCTTTACCCCGCACCGACCGTGAAGAATAAGCTTACTGTACTCTATGTTCCTGATAGTATCGGTAGTAAATAAAAATCACTGTGTCTGTGATAAATTTCCACACTGCCTGATGTTTTTAAGTTATCGAGAATAGCAAAGCCATAGAGGCACAACTGCAGAATACTGTTGACAGCTTTTGGAGCTTCAACCTCATAAGTTGTAGCCAGCTGTACTGTTGTAGATACATGCAACATGACCACTGAGCCAGCATAGCCTACTGCACCTAATTCCCACCTATGCACAATGACACAAGCCACACAAGAACCTTCCATTTGGCCTTTTTGTAATTGAGAGCATTGTGGTCAAGTGGTTAGGGCAGTGGACTTGTGATCTAAGGATTGCAGGTTTGAGTCCTGGCCAGATCATTGTGTTGTGTCCTTGGGCAAGGCACTTTATCTCCATTGCCTCTCTTCACCCAGGTGTATAAATGGGGACCTCAATGTGAGACTAAAACTGTCTGCTGGGCACTGATTAGCTGCTGCCATATGGAGGGATTGTCTCTGTTTGACAGGTTATCGTCGACCGGGATAATATCGTGATTGAAAAGCGCATAGCAATGCATTTGAGCTCAATAAATGAATATATTATTAATAGGTCAGCCTACCCTACTGCCAAAAAAATCTTTTACGTTTTTCTCAAGAACCATGACCACAAAGACAGCATAAACTAGTTACATAGCATAATCCCTTTGGACTTACTAGGTTACTGTAATAAATTCTAATAGGCCTAGGCCATTTTGTGAGTCCACATGTACAGTAAAGTGCTGTATTTTACTCAAAAAAGGACTTGTTCCATAGAATGATTTCATTACAGGTTTGGGGCATAGACTCAGAGCTTATAAGTTGCTGGATATTCTGCAATAACTATACCATAGAAGTTTCTCATATATTGTAACTTCTGAATGAGGCAAATCTGGTGCTTTTATTTTGCGTCCTCACTCAAGATTGACCAAAAAGAGAAAACTTTTCCCTTCTATTACAACAACATTAAAGGGCCTAACCATGGAGGTAAAACACAGTGGCCTAACTTACACTAACAGTATTATAGGCCAACGAACAGTACTTGACGACTGTGCTACTTGTAAGCCTAGCGTTACGTCTGTTTCATCCTCAGATATAGCCAGCGAGCAGACGACAGTAACTGAAAATTTTACTAACCCTCCTCTAGGCGAAGTAGGTTTATCCCAACTTTTGACTTATACCGCCCAAATCACTGAATATCAAATACACTATGAAATGCCACGTACCAAACACTTTAAGAGAGGAATTTTACTGTTCGGCGTTGTTCAGCTGTATTCATTGATGACGAGGCCAACGTTATACGGTTCGTCCAAAACAATAACAAACCTTTGTGAAACAAGCCAGATGACACTTGCGAACACGACACTGGCAGAAAACGGCGCTACCAATCACACCTTGATTGAGTGGTACATTTCAATATAACTTATCCAATATAGAAACTGGGGAGGAAAACCAGACAGCGTAACTGATCAACTCTCAACACCACTCCCCTTTGCACCGAGAACTGTGACATCATCGCCATGTATATAGAATCGCTGATAAACTGAAAGAACATATACTACATATGATCTTTTCCCGGTTCTATTTGTTATGAACGGCTGACCTGGACAGGAATCCGAGGAGGGGGTTGTGGTGTCCGACGAGTATGGTAGGCCATACGGGAAATAATTGCTGATATAATGTCCATACGAATTAAAATTATTACCGGTATTAATTCTATTTAATACCGGCATTAATTCTCAGCTAATCACCATGTAGCTTCATATGCCGGTTTTAAATAGAATTAATACAGACATTAAATATAATTAATACCGGCATTATATAGAATTAATACGGGCATTAATAGAATTAATACCGACATTAAATAGAATTAATACCGGCATTAAATAGACCAATCACATTAGCGAATTTTGAAGCTGTTATCATGCTCTGAACTAGTGTTAATCCCTCTTGCTGTAGCGTGAAAGCAGCGCAGTTATTTCTGCTGTAGGAACAGGGGGTGGGAGCCGGAGGCCTCTGGGGACACGTGCCCCCCCCCCCCCATTTTTTTCCAAAATAGCAAATGTGCCCTACTGGCAAGCATACTAACACATCATATATGGCCGGTGTGTATCGGTTTATAGCATAACGAGTGGTGGTTGTGGAATGAGATAGTGCCCCTCTGATGTTGTGCCCCCCACTTTTTGGAAGCTTCCTCCCCCTGTGTTTTGGAAGCTTCCTCCCCCTGTGTAGAAAGCAAAGAACAACGCAATGGCACGCTTTACAGACAAAGTACAATATCTGCGTGATTTGCGTCGAGAAGCGAACGATACTTGTAGGTTATTGACAAATGTTGACTCCCAATCCCATGCACACAATCCGATGTTTAACCAGTTCGCAATACTTTGAACCTGTTTGTTAATCTTCGAAGAGCATTACGCTATGCAAAGCTTGGAAGACTCCTGAATAAAGACGGGTACAATGTCGCGTCAGTGTCTCTGGATGAACTAACGGGGGCACTTTCACGCCCGGCACAATAGCTGGAAACTTGTTAATAACATTGCATATTACACGTAGCGCGACTAAAGTTGCAGTGCCAACTAAACAAATAGGTCTATTTAATGCCCGTATCAATTATATTTAATGCCCGTATTAATTCTATTTAATGCCCGTTTAATTCGTATGGACATTAGATCAGCAATTTTTTCCCGTATGGCCTACCATAGACGAGAGACCAACTTGAACACCAATGAGCACAAATACGTTTCGCCTTGGAAGTATTCAATCATGAGTATATTTCTCAGCTCTCACGTCAGCTCATTTGCATACAACGGTACATGGCTATAGACTATCATACCCCACAGGGATAAAGTAATGTAAAGGGCCCTGAGTTTTTACTGTGCATGTTATTTAGGAAAGGAAGCAATCACCAATCCAACTGGACGTGAGTCTCTCCAACTATATAACAAAGATTCAAATGTATGCGTATAAATCGCAGCAATATATGGCATTACATTTCTTGGTGCTGTTTATAAACCTCTTATATCAATTATTATTTGGAACTAATCATCGATTCAAATTTAATCATGAATTCGAAGAAGGGGGGCGAGGGGGGGGGGGGGGGGG
>JAIPMN010044408.1:0-11147 GCA_020650975.1 Apostichopus californicus | reverse complement strand
AATCTTAAATGGCAGCATATTTCATTAAAACAAATTCTAGTTATATAAACGTATTCATATTTGAATGAATTGACGCAGGTATATCATACTTTAACTAGCAGATCTAGGTATAACGTTACTAATTTAATTTAGATCTAAAGGTTCCCATGTTTCGAAAATTTTGAAAGTGAAGCAAGATGTAAGAAACACAACAGTAAGATGATGAGATGTGATAGCCTTTGATTATTGGCATATTATTTAGAACTGGAAGTTGTTACTAAAAGTATGTAAAATAGAGATTACAGCTTGACTCAGTGATATAATTTAACGTATGACTATTTTGCTAAGCTCCCCTTTCGTAAATGATATTAAATAAAACATTTAAAATAATTTTTGTGAATACCACTGTTATATATCGGGGGATGCAATAGCTTTCTATTTTCAATTAGTTTGTTAGACGCTTTCATATAAGCTTTAAATATGCTTGAACGTTAACATGACTAGGGTGTTTTACAGTTTGGAGATAAAACACGATTTATTGAAAGTCAGTTTTGTAAACTTGAAGAAATACGCCACACATATAATATTTGGTAACAAGGAAATAAATGCTTTAGTAACATTCTAAACAAACTACTTGTTAATGCAAAAATAAGTTGTTCTTGTTTGACTTTTCCTACTTTTTTTATTGTTATCTTAAAAGGCAGCATATTTTATTAAAACAAATTATTGTTTTATAAACGTATTTCAGATTTGAATGAATCGATTAATAATTTGATTAATACTACTTAATGGTAGATTATCCTTTAATCCGTTATTTCGAGGTATTTAAACTGGCACAATTATGATCAATTGTCACTTATGTAGATTTTCATAAATTTGGGGAACTACTATATTTCAATTGTAAAATCAAATTTTTTGTTTGAGTATTTGTCAATCGCTCTTTATATGTAATAATATTCAATCACTGAAATCTTGTTGAGAGTTGTTAAATTACACTTATTATTTCGAAGCGATGTTTTAATAATATTTTGAAATTTACACTCGAAAGGAAAGTGTTTGACTTTGATCTAGAGGAGTCAATGAAATATAAATATAATATGAATGACATATTTGCCTTAAAATGATAACAAACTGTTGAAAAATGTAATTAAATATTTGTATATTTTTTCTAGTTTTCAAAGTTTTTCACCATGGTAATATTGCATTTAAAATCAAATGTATCAGCCTGAATAATTTTGCTCAAATTATTATCCAGTGTATGGATTAATAATTACAACTTTTAAAACCTAAGAAGTTTTAATTAGAAATACAACAAACAACACTTTTACTGCTGGAAGTGAAAAGTTACTTACATAAATTGGTATACTCTACCATGGTGACTGAAGCTTTAAAAATTAACTGCAGCTAAATAACACGTCAAGCTAATTGAATTAAATAATGGGAGAGGTAATAACAAAGTATCGAAATATCAAAGTTCTAAAACTCACCACTTGTTGTGAAAAGAGACAGCCTAAAGTCCAAAAGAAAAGAAAAACTTCAAAAACTTTGCACAATTTGCTGATCATCTTGATAATGGAGAGAATTGGAGTGTTCGGTGACCTGCTCTCTTCTGATGTAAACGTTGATAATGATTTCCTCTAAGGTGAAGCTACAAAATACTGAACCACTTAAATTAACCTGTAGCCTACAGTAGAGGAGACTGGCCATGCAGCTGGAAATAACCAATGTTACCCATCGTGTTAACTGTCCTATTATACTGATAAAATACCCTTCAACATTACGACTTTGGTGATAAACGTCACTTATCCACACCAGTAGATTTGTCAACACGGATATACATATGATGAACTTATGGCGGTGTGTATTTATAGGCTTCCATTGACAATGGTTCATAGGGTTACATCAACGTCAGTCGTGGGGGAAATCTTCATTGTACAACTAATATATTATTAAACAGGTAGAATTAACAAATTTGTAATATTTGTCTTCTAAAATATCTTTTAATTTATTTGGTGTAGGTGGAGTACTTAATGTGATTATAATAACACATTGACAAATAATAGCTATAATACCTTCATTTGCTCCTGAAGAGAGTTTTCTGTCGGGCTGTATATTACAAACTATTGAAATGGGAAACGTGTTAAATCAATGTAGTCTATATCGTTGTAGTTACCATGACAGTTCTGGGCAAATAAATTAAATATCTTGAGCATTTTCGATATATTATATTTGTCATCTGAATTTATATTTTATATCGAATTGTTAGTTGTATTTGCCTGCTTAGGACCAATTGAATTTAAATTGCATGTTTTACAAAGAACCTCTTCAACCACAAAGTAAATTTAGATCACAAGAAGAACTTAAAACCTTCCGTAAGTAAAAGTCATTTTTTTCTTCAAGTGTGAAACGATGCGTACCCTCTTAACAGACTCTTAAGCGGGAGGTAATTCTATATTAACACTCTATTAAAACTTACCTTTTGTGAGTATAAATGATACTACATTCCCTGAGGTGTAAGAAGTGTGGAGCGGGCTATGTTCTCTCTCACTTTGAACATGATCGAACCAGGTACCGGAGATAATCGTCTGCTAAACTCTATGACTCACACCGTTGCAGACTACGGTGGCATAAACAGGTTCGGGCGAATAACTAAGACCACGGTATGCTTTTGCTGTGCAACTTATGAATACTTTAGTTCTTTGGTGAATGAAGTGGTTTAGAATAATTGATCCAAAATTCAGGCTTCCTTAACTAAGAATCTGCAAGTTTTATACTCAGTTATAATGATGGTGCTATGAATGGGGAACGCGTCAGTAATCCTATAAGTGATCAAGTCTAACAAAAAAAAAAAACCCTTCTACAGCGTTACAGAATCAGCATTCAATAAACGAAGTGTTGGTGAAATTAGGGCATTGTGGGGAATTGCTTCCTGAATGGCTTCCAAGCCCGATATGACAATATATAATCAAATAAAAAGAATTTTCTGTTGTAAAGTTAATTATCTTGTCAAGTTTGTTTAGATCGTATTCGAATTTAAGAAAAGTATATAGACCTTACAAAATGATTGCACTTTATTATTATTATTTAAATAAAATTCCATATCGGTCGTGGTTTTAGTTGGGTATATATGTTCAAAGTTACACAGTGCGTGTGTGATAGAATCAGCTGTCGCTTTTTACAAATATCTACTTTTTGTAAAAGATTGTCATATGACATACTTTTTTTTATAAAAGAGAGACAAAACCTGTGGTGACTTAAAGATGGTAGAAAATAAATTAATATCTCGTTCGCAGCGGTATCAGTCGTCTCTTGTTCCTCTCTTCTGCATGAGTGTCTTGATAATACCTCTCATTAACCAAGTTTACCATTGCACTGACAAGTGAAATAAAACGTGCACATGTATTGTAACCATATAACATTGTTACCAATATTGGCCATCGCGTTATTTCGCATATTGAATGATTATATACTTCAGTAGCATAATTACATTTATCCACGTCGGTAGAAATACACACAGATCTGTCTTTTCGTTCTTTCATCGAGTGAATTTTGAAAATTAGATGTTTAATAGTCTTGTAGGATGAGAAGTTTGTCCATATAACCATATAACATTGTTACCAATATTGGCCATCGCGTTATTTCGCATATTGAATGATTATATACTTCAGTAGCATAATTACATTTATCCACGTCGGTAGAAATACACACAGATCTGTCTTTTCGTTCTTTCATCGAGTGAATTTTGAAAATTAGATGTTTAATAGTCTTGTAGGATGAGAAGTTTGTCTGTATCAATCAATAGATTGATTTGGATATAACTTATGGTATTGATCGATGTTATTACAGCCAGTGGTTTTGTAATTTAATCTACTGATAACATGTAGTCAGTAATAAGCGCCATTAGATATCTACAAGTTTAGGTTATTGGCAGTTTCATCGTACACGGATCCACAAGTGTTGTTGTGAAATGCGCATCACGAGTACAAACAGAAAATCACCATACGTGTTAATATACAGTATCCTATTTCAATGTCAGAATCTTACATATATCTTGATCGGTAATTCAGGACAGGTGGAACGCACACTTGGTTGTTCGTGATGGTGGGTCTGGGTTGCGCTTAGATCTAAATGTAAATGGAATAGATCTCTTAATTATGAAGAGCACCAGCAATCAAGGGCATGGCCCATAGAAGAAACATTCGACAGGTAATATGAATTGATGATGGTAAACGATAAGAGCTAGGGTTAGGGGTATGTTGAAGGTATAGAGAATAGGGTGTTTAAGGTTACAGGGCTATGGGTTGGGTTAGGTAATGAGGTAAAGGGTTGAAGAGAGAGGGGTAGATTGTCGTAGGTAGAGCTATATGAGGATTATGTTACACCCAAATCCTGGTCACAATACTGGTCTCCCTATCCATTTAGTTCAAAATTCATATAACGTAGCTTGTATCACTTACCAGTAACTTACAAACCTGTCACACATATCACAGTCGGCATCAAATATAGAGGTAGGTCTAGAATGAAAAGGGGCACTGTTACAGAATAGTATGGCTAGAAGATCATTACAAGAGGGAGCTTTAACGTTTTGTTTGAACAGCCAAACATATTGAAAGGGGAACTGTTATACCGACACAACATGGATTATTTTAAGAAAAAAAGTCAGATATAAAGGTGGTAAGGATCCTTTATGCCATTCCCCGGCCACTTACCCAGACTATTTTATCAAAATACCTGAAGTTTAATCAGGGTGCATAGAGGTTAGATCCAGATTAAGGACGACAGTGCCGTCGAATTCAATACACACCTGGAATTGAGTATCGATTTCTTGCGGCATTGTACAAAAATGTACCAGAGTAGGTCCATAATTCCCCTTTCTGATATGGAGTTTTGTGCTTTGAAATCTCTCCGAGAGAACGAAACACATATATAATTGCTGCACTGCCCCTTGACCCAGCTGTCACCCTTATTCGGCACCTTGCCTCTAGCGATGAGGCATAGACACTTTGGCAATCATTCAAATATTCATGAGGAAATAATAGTACCCATTGTGATTCGTTGATTCAATATGGAAGAGCAAACCCTTAACGTTAAGATTGAATCGTCAATGACAGCTAATAATATTTTCTGTTTAGGCATTCATTCAGCAAATTCAGAAACAACCTGCTAACAAGTGCATTCCAATTATCTTTGCATTAATCAGCAAAATTGAATAAAAAAGAGAATGAAAACTTCACTGGGATGTATTTAAATCCGATATACTTGTAATATTAAAGCTCAGCCTTCTATACCACGTAAAGTGTACAAATGGTCGTTATATATGCTAAACAGGAAACAATTCGCCATTTGTGAGTGAGATGTCGTCGACAGAAAAAAGGTACGAAGATACAAAAACAAGTAAACAAATATCAGAGACGTAAATATTGATAACTCTAAGCCTTGAATAACATGTAGTTTCCCGTAATATCCTGTTTAGTGTAATAGGTGTATCAAATAGTAAATTTAATAACTTAAAGACGGAAGACTGATAATCACTTCAGACCTTCATATTTCAACATAACATAACTGTGGAGGTTTAAGTGTGTGGAATAGGTGAGAGGTAAGTGTAGACGTGTGTGCGGGTTCGCGCTAGAGAGTGTGTGGAGTATGCGGGTGGGGGGGGGGGTGGGTTGAGACAAAGGAAAACGACATAGATGGAATAAACCCAACATTTTACGTTAAATGTTCAACTTGTTCAATGTTCAAATGCACAAACTTGTTATAGTTCTTTACAGAGCATATGTCACTGGAAACAAATTCTGCTATTTAAGTTAAGACCAAGAACAGAATTTTAGTTTTTATTTCGTTATTGATGTGATTTCTTTTTTTAGCAATTCGGCGTTCTGGTTTCGATCAGACATACGCAATAAAGAAAGAAACAACGTAAAATGCAAAGACTTGAAGTAGATAAAACTGTAGAGGTAAGTTTAGAAGAAATCTTGAATCCTTGAAATTACGCAGATATGAATAGAAAATACCAAACAAATATGAGAAACAAAACAAAGTAAAACCGAAAGTTCATTAGTACTGTTTTCTCTACAAAACTGACCGGTTACATCTCGCACCTCACACCTCACACAAGAACAATTGAGAAGAACAGGCAAAAAACTTACCTAAAATACTTTCTCAGATGTATAGGTGTTTAAACGTTCGACCAATAAAGCCGAACCCAGGTAGATATTATTACCTAAATAGATTTTTAAATAGTACTTCGACTCGTCAGTCACGTCATACATTCGTAACGCTCAAATCGGTTACCCAATCAGCGAGACTTGCTCATCAATGTTCCAACGTTTAAGAAAAACTCCATTATTATGCACGTCCCCGCTGGCAAATATCTTTCTAAAGCATACATCAATTATTGTATGCGTAACTGTGATAATAAGATAAAAACAACTTATTACATATACATTTGGTAAGCTTTCATCATATTGATCATGCGCATAAGATGTAGCTTCAAGTACACATTTCCTGCTGCAGTTTGGCAAGTCTAGTCATCGTTGTCGTAAGTGTGAAGGGGGTAAGCTGAAGAAATATACTGTTTACTGATAAACCGCGTAACATGAAAAGAAGCAATCGGCTCATTTATCTCATACTGCTGGTCGATGTATCGTTTGAATTCTCTGAAGCTAGTAGTAAGTTTAAAAACTCTAGACCTACTCGAGTTGATAGTTAAGCAAAACCTGGCCAAAATTTAAGTCAATAGTAATTTTAAATTCACAAACTATGTAGATATTATATCAAACATTCAGATTAAAATGTTCGAGATAACAATGAACGAAGACAGCATTGGAACTATATTTAACTTTATATCATATAGATATCTATACATATTTCTAGGTTCTCCAGCGAAGGAGTTCTGGTTCAGTTAACTTATATCGTGTTTGGAATGCATACAGGGACGGGTTTGAAAGTCCAAGCGGGGATCACTGGCTTGGTAACGACAAGATTCACGACCTTTCAGTTCAGAAGACCTACCAACTTAAGGTGGACCTGACAGATTCAGCTGGTTCACAGTACTACGCCCTCTACTCCACATTCAGCATTGGTGACGAGGATGACAAATTTACACTCTCTTTAGGCTCGTTCTCAGGAAATACAGGTCGGTGTATTATGCAAAACTTAATTTATAAAGCTTTGCATTGATAACCTTAGTGTATAGTTTTGGTCTTAGTGCATAATAAAATCCACAGAATTTACAGAATGAATGAGAAACGAAACTAGCTAAATGCCAAAAAAAAATGAACGAGTGCCATATAACCCCTTTTCTTTTAATCGCAAACACTCCATCAGTATTGCCTTTAATGATAATTTGTATAAACCCTACGACACCGTGGTTAAACTCAATGAAGGGAACGGTAACTACTATGCCATGATTACGTCTAGATTACATGCTTATCTTAATTAATTACAAAATGCATGCGGTAGATAAGATGAAATGTGGATTCGCAGGATCACGTCCACTACACCTCTTTATATTGCTTTTTGTTGTTGTACTTTTTGTTATATTGAGAAGATTTCAATAACAGCGGTGTTCATATCATGTCCTTGTTAGTTACTTTACTTAACTATGATATCATTAAGATGAAAAAATACAACAAAGTACATAATTTAATCGAATGTGCCTCATGCACAGCACACTCATGATTGACACCATATGATGTGATTCTCAATTGCTGAATGTGACTCTCAGAGGTGAAGAACAAACTTTGAAATAATACACAGTTCAAAAGTTATGATCTCGTACCCAAAGAACCTCCTGTATTTCCTGTAGGATTGCCTACAATGATCCCTGAAAGAAATTCATCTAATGGCACATTTCGTTACTCTCTGATGAACTGAGTATATTGAAAAACCTAAACGTACGAACCTGGCTTACAAAAAGAATTAAAGCATATAATTTTCTAACCGAAATGGCGATAAATCATTCTCCATTCATCTCACACCCCTCCTCTCACTATAAATGACCGTGCTACCTTTCATAAACAAAAAATAAATCACATATCAACAGACAAGCATGTATTTATGAATACTAATTTTGGTTTGAGTACTTCAGTTCCTTTGTACGTAATGCTGATTAAACATATACAAGCTCATTTCCTTTCCAGGTTATAACTCCATGAACTGGAACAACGGAGATCCGTTCAGCACGCACGATAGGGACAACGATGGCACGGATGGTTTCAACTGTGCAGAGAAGCTTCGCGGTGCTTGGTGGTACCCGTCTCGTTATTATTACCCTGCTAATTACTGCTATTATTTTAGAGAAAGTGGATCTTACTACTTTTGCTCTTATTCTAGCCTCAACGGAGACTACCAGTACAGCGACTACCGCGGAATATTCTGGTATAATCCTTCTATGAGTCATTGCGGCATCACGGATACAAAAATGAGGATACGACCAGTTGGATAACACACAATATCTCTTATATACATATAGATTGTGAAGTTTCGTAAAATCTGGATCCTGAGATATAGTTATCAGCTATTCAGATTCAGATTCAGCCATGCGTACAAAAAAATCACCGGACTGTATCATTTGTTCTCTGTTCAGAGAAATATTGAGTATTACAACAACCGTAAGGAGGACAACTTCAAAAGTACAGGACTTTCTGCAGTCTACAGAGACAGTTATGTGTAGAAAAATACGTGGAAGAAAGATCAAGGAAAGTTCACATAGGATACAAACATCTATTGCTTCCATTTCTTTACCATTTGAAAGTAGAACAAGAACTTCTGTGTACGCAACCAAAACGCAAAAATAAAAATATATACAAATAAAAGAGTCTCGAACTGTCTTCATTTGAGAGTACGCACGCTAAACGAAGAATTAACATCTTCAATTGTGTCTGTCTTGTATATGGATGACCTTTGGCAGAAATTGATTGCTGGCGATAAACATCTCTATACCTTTCTCAGATTAAAAAAAATGTACCGGCACTGCTTGTATATTAGGCTTTGCTATATAAATACATTCATATTCCCAAATTTCATATGCACCAATTTTATATCTTTAGCGATGCATGGATTTACCTTTCTGTTTACTTCCTCAGTGTTATACGATTCCTTAGCGTTACTGAATGTTTTAAAAATATATATCAACCTATAGCATGTTTCGAGGAATCACAGCCAAACAATTGTGTTTTTTTTTTTTTTTTTTGAGTGAGATGTCACTGACAGAAAAAAGGTACAAAGAGACAAAAACAATTAAACAGATTTCAGACACAAAAATATTATTAACTCTAAGCCTTGAATTACATATGTAGTTTTGACAATGATCATAATATCCTGTTCAGTGTAATATCAAATGGTAAATTTTTATAACCGAAAGACGGAAGACTGAAGTCACATCAGACCTTCATATTTCAACATAACTGTGGAGGTTTGTATGTGTGTGTGCGTGTGTGTGTGTGTGTGACACCTCGCTTGTAAACACGATATCTCAAGAAGGGAAGCTTGGACCAATCTAATATTTGATGATTATGAGTACCACATTGAGTAGAAGAACCCTATTGTTTTGTGGGAGGTCAAAGGTCACTTGAAGTCACCAGGGGCCAAATAGTCAAAACCTCGTAAACACGATATCTCAAGGAGGTAAGCTTGGAGCAATCTCATATTTCGTAAGTAGGAGTACCATAAGGAGCAAAAGCCTATTGTTTATTGTGGAGGTCAAAGTTCATTTGGGGTCACCAGGGGCCAAAATTGTGTAAACCATGTAAACACGATATCTCAAGACGAAAAGCTTGGATCAATCTCGTATAACGTGTGAAGGAGTACCATATTGTGTTCAAGATCCTTATTGTGTTTGGTGGAGATCCAAGTCCATTTGGGGTCACTATAGGTCAAATTGTGAAAACCTTGTAAACACGATCACTCAAGAAGGGAAGGTTGGACGAATCTCATATTTAGTATGTAGTTGGTACACGTTCAATACAAGATTTGATTGAGGTCAAGGTCAGTTGGAGTCACCAGACGCCGAATTGTGGAAACCTTGTGTTATAAGCTACCGTATCTCCCACAGACCAGCCTATGAGATAACATGTGCATTACGCCTCATACGAATAGGAGGCTATTGGCAATTGTAAAATTAGCTTATGGTCATCCGTAGAATCTAAAATCAAATTCGAACATATTTGCATTGGCTTCAACGTGCCGCTCGGAAGCCTTAATTTGCGTGCAAGGTTTACTTTGTAGTACAGCGGTTCTATTGGACGTTTTCCGTCGTATTTATTTCAGGTTGGATGTAGTTTCGTTGTGATCAGGCAGCGTCTATGAATCTTAACAGTTCATCTAGTTAGATTTTTTACTATGACCAATCTCAATGCGAAATAATTGTGTGAAACGGTCTTAGTTTGGCAGTGAGTTTCACGAGCTATTGTCTGGATAGGCTGTTGATCTCAATTTGTGTAGTCTTTTTAGCATATCTAGGCCTTAAAAGTAACGTTCGACTTTCGTCACGTTTATGATTATGGGACAACTTGAACAAACCTGGGTAGGCCTGTGAGCAAATTTGTGTTGTCTATGCTAGCAACAGTTGGGTAGAATAGGGTTCGTTAACACAACAACGTGAAAAATACCAGTCAGAATACCAATACACTTAAGATGGCAAAACATCTCATTAATTATTTCTTAAGGCATTTTCCTACTGGATATCAGTCATAATTCGCAAAGTATAGAACAATTTAAGGAGTTGAGACAAGATTGCTGTTGTTTCTGCTAGGATTTTTGGAAGATAGATGCTCTTACAACCTCAGATTTTCATTGCGTAAAAGATCGCTTTGATTTAGGCAGTGTAATGGAGTAATAGCGATAATTTTTGCGCATCAATCTGCAGCTTAAAGACAAGAAAAATAATGGGTCAAATGTACGAAGTCGAGCTAATCGAGTAGCGGTTCAAAGTAGCAGTAAGGTACTGTATAGGCTTAGGACTCGCGCACACCTATCTAATATCTAATATCTACCTAATATCTAATACCTAATATCACCTACCTAATACCTAATATCTATATATATATCTATATATATATCTATATATATCTATATCTATATATATATATCTATATATATATATATATAGATATATAAGAAATGAATGTGTAGCAAGTGGTAGATAGATATATATATATAGATAT
>JAIPMN010044407.1:754-18393 GCA_020650975.1 Apostichopus californicus | reverse complement strand
TTTTTTTACTTACGTACTACCTCTTATGACGTTTCCAATTAACAAGGCTGCCCATTGGTCCGCTAGGTTTTGAATAATTAAGTTGGAGAACGCAGTGTACAAAATCCTCAAGGCAATCAAAGAGTCTTGTCAGTTATTAAGCGTACGGAAAGACGTGCTTATCAGAATACGAGATATTTTTTGGTGGTGTTCTAATCATTTTCTATTCAATTTTTGCCTATTTTTTCTGTTATGAACATAACTAACTATACAATTCTTGAGGTGACTTTACTCGCGCAATCCAAAAACCTGAAGGACGGAGGTTTATAAATTTACCAAAAAGCTCGAACTCGATCGGTTTTAAGAGGAATCTTTCATCTACCTGGGGATAACCGGCACAAAAAGTAAGTTTCATTTTTTTTCCACTTATTTTATGTTATTTGTATGTTTAGTTTTCGTAATATTGGACTTATAACGGAGGTCGTTACAAACGGTGCTTCGTCTAAAAAGTGGCTAGAAAACATCGCGTACGTTTTTTTTAAAACTTTGATTGTCACGTTAAGGTATATAGGTCTGTCTCGCGAACTAAATGTGGAGTACCTTAATAATAGTTCAATGAAAATGATTCCGTCATGCAGGATGTAATTGAAAAAACAACCGATTCAGAATCTGGAAATTTCCTTGTTTCATTCCCAAAACTTGCTTCAGAATTTTCCAAATTTTTTTTCCAGAATTTTTCAACGGTCAGCCGTTGTCTCGATTATGAAGGCTAATAGGATAATTGTTATGTGTATAATTAGCTTATATACCTTGATATATATTCTTCAAATGCCTATAAGTGATTTGAGTTCATGAATAGGTGAACTATCTATACATATGAAATGTACAGTTATAACTAAATGGTTCGACATACCATGATTTAGAAACGTTTACCTAACTTATGCACACTGCCATGTGCAGAATTGCATATGTTAGCTGCTAGTACCGTTTAGAATAAGTTCGATGCATGTTAACACTTTAACTAAAAGATGACGAGAAAAGTGTAACCGAAATGTTTAAAGGAGCTTTCCGTATTTGGTCACTATAGTTTTATCAATCCTCAAAAACTCAAAAATAGGATTGCAACCGATCTAGCTGCTAGATATATGTCTAATGGTAAAGTTTATGGATTTTCGTCACCCAGACACGTTGTAACATTATCGTTGACCATATACAAATAGCAAAGGAAATAAGAAAAACCATTGCGGTTCTTGCTGCGCTACCGGTAGGCCTATACTTGCAATAAAACATGCCATGAGTTTAGTTGAACAATGCACTACATTGCTATCTTGTTATGGGAATTTGGGAATCGATTATATTTTAAATTCAACTCAAAAAAGCAAATAATGGAAAAGTTTTGAGGAATTTAGTAAGTCCTTTAAAGTACATTGTTCCTGCAAATTGTATTTTTGGGTCTAGGAGATGGTTATAGAAAAACCAAATTGTGTGAAGAGCTGTTTCACGTTATAATCAAATATCTTCAAAAATGAGTTTTCCGTGTAAACAATCGATGTAGACAACAGATTAAAACATTGACCAATTTGATATGCTTGATAGAGAAGAATTGTTTGTAAGGAATGTATTCTATGTTACATCTACATGCATCTTTAACGTTTTTCATATATCCGTATACCATTAGCTTACAGGCGACTAGAAAAGTGAGAAATTGTGTCCTTTACGGAAACGTACACCTTTACATCGTAACACGTTTCCTTGGAAACGTACCTTTAAACCGTAAAACGTTGCCTTGGAAACGTACCTTCATACCGTAACACCGTGCCCTCAGATCGTGCAGACAATTCATGTAGTTTATCACTTAATTATTATATATTTATCGTATATTATACACGTATACATTGTATGGAGTTTAGGGATAATGTATTGGCCTTGTAAGTCCTATTCATATCAGATTCCCGTCCAGATCTATTACATAAAAAATGGAACAAAATGAATTACAGTATTTCGTTGCGCGGTTACGTTCTTAACCTTACTGTACAAACCAGCAGACAGGTTTAACAATCTTGGTAATTTAAATGTATCCTCATGGCTCCAAGGAAAGCCTTACTACCATGGAAACGTCAGGCCCGCCAAATGAATTCACTTACGTAATATTTTATCGTAGCAAGTCCTGTGTCAAGAACTTTGTTCTTAACCCCCCCCCCCCATCCCCCCTATCCTCTCCGCTCTTTTGATGTGACACAGTGAAAAAACCTAATTAAAGATGAACGTGTTTCTGTTCATAACAGTTTTTGTAAGACAAGACCCGGCCTTTAACGTTAGTTACCAGAAAATGTAAGCATAAACATAATGACTATAAGCTGGAACTTTAACGCATTTCATACTTAACACTGTTCAAGTTGTTACTACCACTTGTTGTGCAACTGACGGTCTGCTATAATACGTATAGCAGTTCGTAGTATTATGTTTATCTTTCTTTTTTCTGTTAAATTTTAGATAATATTGTTAGTAGAACAATGATTTGATCAACCCTAAACAACCATATACCCTTGAAGTTAAAGAACGTGATATTTTATTTGCGTTGAAGACCAAAAAATGGTCACCAACTAATACTCAATATTGCAAATGTTTTTCACTGCCACCGTCAAAGGGTACTTTGTAACTCATTACGAATTGAATTCCTATTGTTTTAATTCTTCTCCACATACTTCAGAATACTTTTAGTGACTGCATGATTAGAACCCTTATTCGTCGGGTTAACCCAGGAAAATTTACGCGAAAGACACTTTTAAGCAAAATTTCGTGTACTGAAAATATTGTCGACCTGTAATTTGACCTCGGCTTCGACCTTTCACACTTTTAGATTTGATGACGCGGCTTTAGCCTTTATTCTCTGTCTAGTTTACCAAGAAATACTTTGTTTCTTAACAAGTGATTACCATTAAGCGAGTTTCCTCTTGCCTTGTGGGGGCTAAACCCTTATCCTAGCTAATAATTTGCAACTTGTAGCTTGACAGGTAAATTTTAACGGCAATTAGATAAGCTCTTGTAAATAGCTAAATAATCCCCTGATCCATATACTAACTACTTAAACTCTCTTCTCTGGGTTTTTGAAAGTCATTTCAACGTTTATTGACAGGGAGGGGAAATCGTATACCTACAGGCTATACGTAAAGTTCAACAAGCTCGTTTACGTTACTAAAGTTTCCTGAAACGATGTTATATAAACCTTTCGACGATAGTTGAGGACGCTCTAAATTATTTTGGACAGCGAGATACAATCTCCATGCACTCCTGAAGCGACGAATCTATACTTAGACCTTGCTTGTATTATTCTGACTTTCCTTTGCTTTAAGCAGTGGATTCTCAAGTGCAGCCTTGGCTAATTTGAAAATCGGATCAAATACTAAACCAATTGCTTTACCCATCTTAGGCCTATAAATTTAATTTTTTGAAACGAAAGAAGAAAAAAATAAATAAAAAATAAATTTCTATAATGATGCCACTAGCTAGTCTTGCTTGCAACGAGAAATAACACGTCACACATATAAATGTGTGTACGAAATATGGCATTGTTGATACCTTCTTGATGTTATGACAAAAGTGATGTAAAACCCTTTCAGAAATTCCTTAACTTGTACTTCAATATAAACTCAACACACGGAATCCAAGCCTACCACACTTTAATACCATATGTACCTACAAGCCTAACCTAATTTGCATACAAATCACAAGACTGGATTTGTTGTTGCCACTATGGTTACGTTACTCAGCAGTCCTTTGTTCGGTGTGGGTGGGGTAAGCGGGCCACTATGTTACTTAACAGAGTTTATATAAGAAACATTAGACTGTTTCCTAATTCTTTTGAAAATGGAGCTAAAATTATATTAATATGCGATCATAACTATATGAAACATTACTCAAATGTTTATACATCTTAAAGTGGTATAAAGGAACGAAATCAGTTACAATTTTGTACAGTTTTCTAACCTTTTACAAACCTATTTATAATATTATTTACATTTTTAAGAACTCCATAAGTGAAATCGACACAGTAAAATATGTCTGCTCCGTTTCATGCATGGTAGTGTTAATGTGAAGTTCAAAGTCATTGTGCGTTCAAGATAAAATGGGTTACAGGAAACATTTGTCGCATGTAGGCCATCTACTACAACCCCTTCTCCCTCGGTCTTCCAAAAGTCGACGATGAATGTTCGAAAAGCTGTGTCTTCATTGTGCAATATAATCAGCAGATTTTTGATCTGTATTTCCAAGCAAAATTCGGTTGTCGTCTAGGCACAATGATCACCTCTATTCTGTATACGCATATATTTACATACTTGTAACGTATACCTCCACTCACATCTATCTGTTTACTTTACTACTATATTTTTCTTTTACCATTTGAGTGATTAATGATACACTGACGGTAAACGAATACCGACAACCTTTACTTGAACTTCCCATCTAAACCGTGCAATTAACAGATACATAGCCCTTTAATTACTAACTGACAATTTCTAGAATGGCTTCGAACCATAAATTACAAAATTAGTCACATCTGTTTTCTAAAGTATTTCACCTGTTGATATTTTGTCGAACGGTCATATATATATTTTTAAATTAGTCATTATGATCATATACATAGTTAACATTTATGCTATTATACTATATCATACAATTGACTTATAATATAATTGTACACTTACGTCATTGCACTTCGTTGTATGGACATATCAGAGGGATATTATTCATGGGCAGAAATTTAGTACTTAAAGGTGCCTTCTGAGTTGAATTCTTCAAACAAGCCCGTGTTATATTTACACGTAATTAGAGACCGCTATAACTCATTAACAGATCTATTTATAACAATTGCTGAGCTGCTCCTATTATTATGTGACCTATTTTACGTTTAAATTATTAAACCCCAAATTGTGTCCCACAAATTTAAAGGTATGTTTTTATTTTTTTCATTGAGAAACCTTTGCCGAGTTTCTCTTAAATTTGTCATTACCTTCCTGTTGCAGTTTTGGCATTTATGAAGATATATTGACATGTCATTTATAATCTCCTGTTACTAAATACATTTAGGAAATATTGTTAAAATACTTGTCTTATGATAAATCGTGATATCTGTATGATAATTTTTCATGATCAAGTGGAACATTTACATCAAATTAATTTCTGCCACCGTTATATTCCTTTTATGTTACATTTGCAATTCTTTCTTTAAGTAACATTAGTTCGAATGTCACTGTATGTTTTTTTAACACAGAATGTTACCGTAAAGAGTAATAAACTATTGTACACGGAAATCAATTAATTGTAACTAAGTTGATGGCGCGCTGTATAAATTAATAGTGACAAGGAAAAAAATACTTACATACAGAAACATATGAACAGCGGAATTGTTAAAATAAAAAGGGGTAGGATTCTTGAGAATAAACTTAAGGTCTTTTTTTTAGGAATTTAGCCTAGACGGGGTGGAGTGGGGGGGGGGGGAGTGATAATTTGTTGACGTTCATGGTGCAAAATAGCGTCAGGGTTATAGTCAGTAAATCTCTCCATACATCCCACGCACTTGCCATCTATTATAACTCCCCCTGCCACCCGGAGCAAAATCACTTTGCCACACCTATCAACCAAACTTGACGCCTGTTTTCTATCCGTATGCACTTTCAGAACATGCATTAATACAATCGAATAGAGCATGAAAACATGTTTTGCATCAGACTTCTCATTTAACTAAAAATAAATCCATCTCGAAAAGTGACTTAGAAACGGTTGTCCGACGCAGTAGACCGGGAAACCTTTAATATAAAACGTAAGTTCGTATGTACATCTCAAGTAGATGAATCCATACAGATTGACATTACTCTCGAAGATATCTCATACTTTGATGTATTGCTTGCCTTTATAAGAAAACCAGCGTTATACAGTTGTGTATATTCGCATAACTTTCCTGAATGTTAAACATCATCAATTAAATTGTGAGCGATTGTTAAGCTCATATATGCTATGGTGACATTAGCAGGAAATTCATGTTAGAACATTGCACGGTTTGTAAGAAACAAAGATAGTCTAACAAAACTAGCATTTTCTACAAAATTAATGGATCACTTCTTTAATGTTAACATACGCTCTGTTATTGTGCCTGCATGTTATTCATTAAGTTTTTAACTTTTTTTTTTCTGAAAGACACCCTCCAATATATTTTGACCTAGTGAAAAGTAATGAAAGATTAATAATTATCAACATTTCGACTGTCATAGACATAGTTCAGTGTCATTTAACATGAATTCTACAAAATTAGCAACTTTAGATAACTAAATTGTTTATTTTTAAAATTTTATTTCGACTAATGCTGCATAATTTAAATGACATTTCACCATATGTACATGTGAATTACACTTTGTTTTGGGAGTTTAGTATTGACAAGCATCTTAAATCTTTATCGACATCACATGGAAAAGGTTTCACGAAACTTTGATGTGTTTACTATTACTATTCAAGAGCTCCATATGCCATGATCGTAACACTGAACTGGTATATCTATACATCAACGTGATATCGTTAAAGTGGCTCTTTTTTAGACTAAGAGGACATTAATGTCGGTCAAGAGGCCCATACGCGTATCAGAAAAAAACTAAATTTACAACGCCTTTGGCAGTTTATGACCAAGGTCAGTTATCTTGTTGCAATAACATCAGTGTTGCTGTATATATTGATACGAGGTTCATGTGTCATTTTGATTCATGAAACACTACCCAACTTTGAAAGTGTAACTCCTTCAAAATGTAATCACTAAGACTGTCCACGTCAACAAGAATAAAAGCAATAAAAAAAAAAGATGAAGAAAGAAAGGTCTAAGTTCTTCGCAGAACAAACCCTAGCGTAATATCATCCTGAAATGGTATAGCTGACTACCCACTATACAGCATAACATAATAATGAACTCACAATACAACACACACCGGCATTGCGATGTTATAAATGCAATCAAAACATATATATTGCGATTTTCACATAAAACCAGGCATTTAGTAAGCCGATAAATGACAAATAACTTTTTCGCTTCGATTCGACATCTAACTCTGATCAATAAAATACAACATTCTGATGCGACTATGAAAGATCGTAAACAATCTTGCTACATTTGTAATTTTCTTAAATCTCAAAGATAAAAACAAAAAAATAGGAGAGAAGTAGAGAGAGAGAGGTGGAGAGAGAAGGAAAGGGTTTCCAGTTGTCGTATCATGAAAATATCGACATTAATGTGTTCGGTTCATTTGACTAAGGGACAAACAAAAACTTTCCTTCGAGCATGAAATTTTAAAGTGTTTCTACCTCCTATATAGCCTATAGGTCTACTTTACAACGATGAGAGTGACCATGCATCATGTTTTACTTTTTTATTTATTTTTGATCAAGCTAAAAGCAACACTGTGTTAGTCTGAGGGACTGTAGTCGTAGAATTCGCAATCGTATACAAGGAAAATGCCAAAGTGCAACTATCCTCATATCAGGCATGTCGTTTCATACCCAAAACGTGTGATGGCGTTTTCCCAACGGGCTAGCTGCGCGCCGAAAAAAAAGGTTCCATATGAATGTTCCTCGTTGAACCATAGTCCAAACATGCGATGCATTGTGGGAAGGCTTTAACTAAATCATATAAGAATATTAGATGTACTTACATGTTTTTAACGTCCACAGGTGATCATTTCACCAAAAACGACGTACTTAAAAGTCATAATTAAGAAATAATGCAATCGTCCGCCATTTTGAAATTCGCAATTTCGTAGAGTTAAAGCAATTTTGATACATGATTTCCAAAGAGTATAAATTACAGAAGTTATTACACGTTCAACATGGTTTTATTAAGTGTTGTTGATTGTGTGCTCTTAAACTTTGTATAAAATATAATAAATTACGCTGTATTTCAATTTTCTTATGGTAAACAAGCAAAGCTCAAGTCGGATCAGACAAATAGGCATCGGGATACAATTAGAATTCTGGATAGAAATCTTTACATCAGATAAGAAGGCACAATAATTCAAAATAAAATCACATTGTGTGACTTTGCTTTAATCTTTAGGTATGATTAAAGGAAATAACGAAATAACATGAAAACAATACACAGTTTGGTGATCGCAATCAGATCTTACAAAAACACAGGTCCAGCTTTTAACGTTAACTAAAGTCTCTTTCCCCTTTCAGCGTGATATCGTCGACTATCAGTTGGAGTAAGAGAGAGCCACAACAAATTTGGATTTTTAAGCGATTAACTTAGGAAAGCCGTCATGACCATTTTGTTTTTTCTTATTCTTTTCCGTCTTACCAACCGGATGAAACGGTTTCATGGTAGTAGATCTATATGATAGAAGAGTTCTGTGTGTTTATTTAAGGAACCCGTCGGGTTAGAGTAGATTGCACTCGGACGTGTAATTAAATAGAATCCGCACGGAACCAATTTAGAAAAAGAGAGAAATTAGAATGACCGGATGCCAGTTAAGATAACCCAATTTCTTCTATATGGTCAGAGTACCAGGCATTAATATTAAATTAATTGAGTATGACCGGCATGATAATAATACTTCACAGTGGTTCTGAGATGAGTATACAGGCTATTTTAGGGACACACAGTGAGAGAGTATACGATGAAAACTCGAGATGACCATAGTTGAAGTAGCGTACAAATAATAAACCGTCTGTAGAGACCGTTAGACGAATAAAACTAGGTTAACTGTGTTTGTGTTCGTTCAAAGGTCATAGGTGATTTCGTCCAATGATGTCACACTTTACAACGGTACGTTTCTAAATATGGTAACGATGTAGAATGCGTGTAGTACTATGTCAGGGCAACTGTTGTATATATTATACAACATACTGTATGGAAATGTACATTGTAAAGCATGTATTAGCAGAACACAGTGACCTTTACACCACAGTTGTATGGCCTATTATGCATTTGTAATATCTTCAAAACGTATAAGCCATCATTTCTCTCACTGATAATTCTCACAAACTCGGTATTTTATATATATTTGTGGATGTTCAGTCCGCATGAATCACATTTAGTCTTTATGTACCACAGTACATTCGTGTAATTCCATTAAGTGAAAATATATAATCTGGTTGCTTCCCCATCACGATAGGCAAGCTATGCGATAAGACCTATACCTGTACGTCGCATACAGTGCTATACCGTGACTAAGAATTATTTATTTATTCGTCACGATGATAACATGAAAGTGAATGTCTGTATAGAATATCAGTGTACAGAGTACAGAGTAAAGACCCTTTATACGTAACCCTATATACACACCGAATTGTAGACCTGCATAGCACCTCAAGACGAATCATTTCGTCATTTTGTTAGAATTAGCGCGCTCTCATGGGAGAAAAAGTATTCTCTAAGCTCACACCGTTAGCTTGCTATCATAACTGGACCATAACAATTCCTCTTGATATCAGCTAAAAGTTGTCAATGCAAGTTGTCATAAAACACGTCATTTCTAGTATAACGCTGCGTATTGCTTTATATAAGTTACAATTAATTTTCACCAATTAATGTAACACTTACACATGATTGGATTCCCCTATACAACTACCTCAAATGTCTACGCAGTTATAGAACTATATATTGTTATCGGAAGTTATTAACCGTTTATGTCAATATAGAAAAGTTTGTCTCACACCAATTTAATGTAAAATTATGTTTTCATTACACATGTTTCCCATTGTGAAAAGTTGAAAGACTAAAGTATCTTAACAGATTACATTTTCAGGGTAACTTAACTTTGCTTTCATGGACGAGTATGGTTCCGACACCAGATTGTAACAATACATGATGATACTCTAACTGTATAGAAAGAAAAAACCTTACCCGCCAAATTTATTCTCATGGGGTGTAAAGCAGGGTTTCCCTAACTTTATTCCCCCCACCCCGAACCCCCTGTGGATGTCAGAGTTGTCCACGAACCCCCAATTACTTTTCGAGACACGATCTGAGTCATTATTATACTATAATACGTATAGCAGTGCTTCGTAAAAGATCAAGTTCATAGTGCAATATTGTAGACTAAATTAAATGATATATCAGATTTTAGTTCAACAAAAAGTACTCTAGATTTGACTTTCAGAAACGTCGCACGAACCCCA
Organism: Apostichopus californicus; assembly: GCA_020650975.1. Taxonomy (NCBI): domain Eukaryota; kingdom Metazoa; phylum Echinodermata; class Holothuroidea; order Aspidochirotida; family Stichopodidae; genus Apostichopus; species Apostichopus californicus. The sequence goes on along the minus strand of JAIPMN010044407.1, from coordinate 8,256 downwards.
TGGGATGAACTCACGCCCCCTGGTGTAAAGGTAAGAAAGGTTTTATCGTTAGTGTAAACAACGTGGCGTAAACTATAACAAGAATTACTGCAATGTATCATGTTCTCGATACGAATATACGCTATGTATCATCCCAGCCATTTACCAATAGTAACATTGTAAATTTTTAGTTAACGTAGACTTCAATAAATTCTTTCACTTTTATTTTTGGTATTATTATTGTTATTTTTTTTGTATCAAAGAGTGAAAGCTACACAGAGTGTGAAGGTATGTGTTTATTTTGTTAATTAAATACGTATAGATGTATTCACAAGTCTACGTATTTAAATAGTATGCACAAATTGACTTTCATATAAAAGTTGATCACCGGTCCCAAAAGATTGAATTAATCAAAGAAAAGGTTGTTCAATAGACTGGAAAACAATCATCTTTGCAACGCGAAGCAGATAATGTATCAGTTGCCTCGTAATCAGAAACGGCCAGAAATTTATTTTGGCCCACCTTTTCAATTGATTAAAAAGGAAGCACGATGAATGCTCAATGAAGCGGAAAATTGCAATCCTCTTGTCTGTTTTGTTGCAGTCAAATGACATTTTTTTATTCCATGACGCCGGAATTTCATTCCCTAAGAGGGGAAAGAAGAGATGAAAGGAATACAAAAAAAAATGTCTGAAATGCCAATAATTAAGACAAGAAACATTTTAATACACCTGGACCGTGTGTTCCAATTACGCTACCTCACACGGATATTTTGTGGGCGTAAAGGTGACTTAAGGGCATATTTTGGTTTAACAGGCATTGCCATAAAGAAATTAAGAGCATTAGGAAGTAAAAAATAATCACAAAATCTTTCCTCATTACATTAATCAAGATTTAATATAGCGCAGCGTAGCATTTCTTAGAACCCTGATGCGTTGAAACACGTCTGGGGTTTTTTCTTTCTCTTTTTGAAAGTTTAGAACTGACCTTTCGTTAGTTATATATCAGCTGTACGCTGTACCCAAGCAAGTGTATTCGATTACGACCTCATATAGCAAAGCAATACCTTGATCCAAATGTGGTCCTTATGTATAGTGAATATGCATTAGCAATCGCTATATTCAAATGTGGCATAGAGCTAGTGATGGGTAAACGAGAAGATGGGTGCGCACATATACAGGTCTATTTAAAATATGCTTCCCTATTCTTTTGCTTATCAGTCTCGTATATTCTGTGTCAGAATCTTCTCCGTTTTGCCCGTAATTGCATATACATAATATTTCTTTCAACGTAAGATGGAGAACCTCATTCCCTTCATATACCCTCTACACAACACTCTAAGACACGGCTCATTTGAGCTCAGGGTGCCTATGATTAGATTTCTATTACGAGGACTAAGACAAACGATCTAAGATCCATGATAAGGCCTACTTTTGATGAAGATTGATACAGATTCGTCTTTGTTAGACATATAGTATGTAGAAGTGAAAGCCATTGATATACAGTATGAAATAAACTTGCGATATTAGATCGTCTATCTGATGTAGTGCTAGCCTACCATACACATATCACGATAATATTGAGCCTACACCTATTTGTCTTTAACGTCCAATAGACAAGTGAATGAAAGTCTTACAGTACCGTTTTCAATATGGTAAACACTTGTGAAAAATACTTCTGGACCTGGGTTTAAGCTTTTAATTATGTAGAGAATTATTACTTTTACCACAAAAAAAAGGCCTTTTACCAAATGGCAAGTTTTGGTGAACATTTCCAAGATCATATTTGAAAGTAAAAGTCACTCGTCTACAGCACAACCGAAAAAGTTGCCAGATCGTCAATGTTAATTCCATTCCGCTATAAGAGATTTGAGCTTGGAACTTTGTTCTCTCCCCCTTTCCTGTAATTGGAGGATGCTGGGTTGTTTAATAAATATTTCTCTCACGTGTATAAAGAATTACACATTTTACCAAACTTGAAAGCGTTTTCCGAAATCTGATCTGCGAAAACAACTTTGCCGCATCGATTTGCCTTGCAGATAAGATAAGATTGTAGGTCACACGGCATAAATCTTACTGCTATAAACTACAACCACTCTGAAGGCAGAGCATAGCACGGGAGAAGTTAACGTACAAACAAAGGTGACCATTTATCAATTAAAGTGCTTGGAAATATCCAAAACATTGCCATCTGAATAACAGTAAACTGACGGGGATATGTTTCAAAAGAAACACTATCCTTCCGTTCGGGGATAGAAATAAGCCGGTGTTATTTACAGGCTAACGATTGACTTAAAGTTAACCATCAAGAAATATTTATGTCTTCAAAATTTTACGATAAAAATATCATACTATGCTGTCAAGGGTGGTATAACCGTAAATAACATGCCAGCATTGGGGGGATCCTGCTGATAGTACCTTCTGCAAAATTCCGATCCCAATTTGTTATGCAATACCATATTGGGTACTACTTTTGTCTTTATGAAAAGTCATCCCCCAAGATAGAGCACATTGGGTACGAAAAACCAATTTACAACTTGACTGATCCACTCTCTACCCTAGTCTCATAACATCTAGACTGTAATCGTACTATCATGATATTGTGTTACGTCAAGTGCGTATCATGATTTCTTTTGGAAAAAGGGAACAGATACTACAAAATGATCTTAGCCAAAAGGGTTTGTCAAGTAGTCACCGTTTGTTCATGGTTTTCGTTGGGACGTGCGTGTGGAAAGCAAGGTGGTCATAATAAAAAAAGACATTTGAATAATTTCATCGTAAAATGTTATTAATATGCCTTAGGCTTTTGTAAACGACTGTTTTAACATCCTACGTGAGTGGAGAAAATCCTTGATAAGTGGAAGTAGAGGACAAGCTTCCATCACGTTTACAATCCAACAATCATTTTCCTGTCTAAGTTCCGATACTAAATTTTTCGGATGACACATACAATGATCCAAATTTTGTAACAGTATGTTTCCCGTCAATCATATTACGTTTTTCATAAAGTACGTTTCTGGAAATTCCGCCAATCTGCGAAATACAATAATCATGATGTCTATATTTGATTTTCATAAGGCTATACATGCCGTTGAGCGTTAGGTATATCGAACGCCCCCATTAACACAGTCGATGGCGTCAATGTGTACCATAAACGACGATAATGCAATTGGGTATTGGAAAACTGTGTATATGTATGTTGTGTAATTATTTACTTCATGAAACTCAATATTTACTTCCGTTTTATTTGTATGGATCGTTTTCGTATTTACATTTTTGTCATATGAAACAAAACATGTTATAAAAATATGCATTGTAATAAGAACCCTGTGCAATTTCTATAATGTAACACATAATTGTCTCGATGTTAACGATTTAAAGAATATCATAATGTTGTATACATTTGTGTTTACAACGAAGTTCCAAAACCTTGGAAGAGAATAATAAATCCTTATGTCAATATTTTCAACGTTTTCGTGAACCACGTTTGTCAACAAAGGTGATATTGCAACGATTAGTTGATAGATTTTACTGTTGTTGTAAAGCTAACATGACAAACTTCTGCTTCGCATGTCCGGAGTGTTAAAGAAATACTCTCAGCTTTACATAGTACAACAATGAAAGAATCTGATTGGTCAAACTCCCGGCTTTAAAGATGGTTACGGTTCCGTTGTCGAGGCCTAAAATACTAAACATTTATTCACTACAACTGGAATATTTGATATCATAATTGAAATGTAATGTCATTTATAAAAGATAACGCAACCTATCACGTATGGTTCGTTTCGGATATGTCATATTAAAAAACAAGAAGGCAAAGAGACAGGCTGAAATAAATTTATGAAGAGGGAGTTCGGACCCAATGAGTTTTATCTTTATATTGGTCCGTATCTTATCAAACTTGAGGCATTACTCTTCCTTTAAATGTAGTGTCAGTGGTTAGAATAAATTAGGTCAGTGTTACTTACATGCAGTTTTAGGTTCCCATTTCCATGCACCTGGTTTTCAAGAAAACTTGCATGCGACAACGGACGGAAAAAAAGAGAGCTGATTTTACTCTTTTACTAAAATATTACCCGTACTCTTTCTGGAATCTAGAACTTTTTTTTAGAACAAACTAGAATAAAAGCATGCCGAACTAGAATATCCGACAGATGTGACTAAACTGTGAAAGTAGGTTGGTATTATTTGTTATTGCTTTTGCCACTATCATAAGCAATATCTTATGGAAGCCTCGCAACTATATAACGTGTGACCTAGGAATATTCTGTTCCATGATTCGAACTGAACTTAGTATTTATTTACATCTTGGTGTTATCAATAGAGACATAAATATCTCGATGGAAAAAAATCGATGGAAGAATTAGAAAGGGAGTGATGGGTTACAGGAAGTAGACGCGGTTGGTCGGAGAAGGAGAAGATGAAGAGAGATAAGGCGAAGTTAGAGAGATGGAGAGGAAGGAAGTAGTTGGTATGAGTGGTGGGGGGGGGGGGCTGAGTGAGAGGGAAGGAATGTCCTGTTTGTTTGTGTTTTGACATTCTGTCGGTTAACTCTGCACCATTTCTAGTGACAATAAGACATTCCGTAACTACCGGTAAGCGAAAGGCTTTTTGTAATAGTCATCCACATTAACACAAAACCAGAAACCCTGTCCATGTTACACCTCTAGAAAGAATATTTGTAAACGCCAGTACCACGAGAAGATTTTTAGTAAGCATTAATGTATACGCTAACCATAGTTTATCCATTCTACATAGCAAGTTTATAATCGATTTGTGTAACCAAAAAGCCTTGCTTTGTTGTGATATGAGAGATAAGTGGATTGCAAACAACACAACACATTATCAGACCACGAGATGGGTTAGCTCATTAAAACCAAAAGAGCATTCATCAGACATTTGATATTAATGATTTATCGATGTTACCTATGTCATTTTTTTGAAGTTATTACATCGATCGTGACGTGATACTAATTTATCACCATTTAGCCATAACCATATATCCTTAAACGTTAACTTCCTGCCATACATACCGAAACATGTTATCTTTCAAACTGTTATAGGAGATGAGTGGTGTTGCGGACTTTTTTTCTTACAATGCCTAGTAAATCATTAGAAACGCTATACGTTGCTAGGATATTTACCAAACAGATTCGATATTTGAGTAAATAATTAACCATTTTGATTGGTTTTGCAGGATATATTATAGTAAAGAAAAATGAAAAGGTTGTGTATACGGCTAATGACTTAACGTAATAAAAGAAATTGAATTAGGTAAGAAAAATGTTTGAGTTATGTTTAAAGCAACTGGCTATGTTTCCGTACTATAATTACGTAATATATATATATATATATATATATATATTATCACAAAATATCTAGCATAAACCGTTATTTTTTATCTATCATTTGCCCTAAACGGCATTATAAGCTGTTACTAATGAACTTACCCATTAACAGGCAGTTAAAGACAATTACAATTCCGCCCCGATCAGTATATGTTAAGTATGCTATTAGCCTAGATTCATGCACATTAGAGTATACGCGTGCATCTTTTTTCTCTTATTCGTTTCAAATACTGCATTCAAACATTTCCATTCAGACCCCTTCTATATAATATTATATGATATTTGCTATTTGCATAAGAAGGAAGAGAGCGATATAGACAGAGAGAGATATAAACACTTAAAACATATTAAGATGACACTTGTAAAAAACTTCAGAAAATGACGCAGCAATAAGATATGAAACGACTGAAACTAATATAATGGCATTTTTTGGATGTGACGTCAGTGTTAGCACCATCTTAACATGGATTTACGTGACTAGCAATTTGTATTACATGTTGGTGGTTAGATGATTTATGACGGTATAGTCACATTGGGGACACTAGTGATTACTAAAAATTCGTGATGGGAGGACAAATGTGTGAGCAGTTTTCTTTCTGAAAGAAATTCGCTTGTTTAATTATCATGGAAATAATGATTATAATACAGTTTTTCGTACCATACATAAGTGTGAAGGAGGTTCAAGGAGCCATGACCTATTTGTGATATCTTCAATAAAAATGTTGATTGAAATTTCAAATGTATGACAGGAGCATCTTACCTCCCCCACCCCCCCCCCCACCAGGGTACCATTAGTTGGTGACGAAATTGTTTGTATTGGTTAAGTGTAAATTAATCATATTTGATCACTGAACAGCACAGGAAATCTGCATTGAATTACGGCTTAGCGTATAACTCAAATCGCGATTTATAATGGTAATTTACAATACCCGGCGTGAATCATCATCAACCAGAACAGTATGTGATTATCTTTAATCCTTATTAGGCGATTAAATTTCGGTTTGATGAGCAAATATACGATTGCTTTAAATTAATACACCAGAGGACGATATGATTGTAACCTTATAGTGATGATTAAGTAGCAATGTTTTTGTCATGTATTCATAATTTATACTTTATCCTCCATGAGTGACTAACCTAACAACAAGAGGTACATTAACAGCGGTGTATGCAATTGCACGACATTTTATTAAATTTAAACAATTATTCCATTCATTAAAGATTAAAAAACCGACCCAAGCATTGAACAATAATTGAACATCCGCTAAGAGCCCTTTTATAATTTTATCCAAAGGCGGATTACAGCCAGGGGAGGATTCAGGAGTTTGCAAGGTAGGGAGGGGCGGGGGGGGGGTAGGGATTTAATTGGGGTCTTTGAATCGAACTACCATGAAGGACGGAGGTCCTCCCTCACCAAAAAAATAAGACGTTAAAATAAAGTCCTAGCGCACGGTTGTGCTAAAAACTACTTTTAATGTTTTGTGTGGGATTAAAAGAAAATTGAGGAGGCGTATACCCTCAGTCCCCCTCCCTCCCGGCCCCCGTGGATCCCCGAACGAGAGCGCATGTCAGTGATAGCATCCGATTTGATACTACACCCCCATAAAAAAGATGAGTCCCTTGTGAAGTAAACTTATACAAACAATAAGAAACACTGCTCCTGGCTAACGAAAAGAAGATTTATAAGAACCTTAAAGGCCTCCGTAAATGTGTCAAGTGATTAAATCAAATCTCCACTTGACATGTTTAGTAAGTGTTCGAATCGATCTGAGGAATAGGTGTTCTACCGTGACAAGCCAAAAAAAAAAAAAAGTTGCAATTTGGAGGTAATTCGTTTGAAAAGCAGATTTTATTGATAGTTACGACATAAACTTTTCAAGTATATCCTATTGTCCTATCTCGTCAATAGATAAGCCTGACCCACAAATTAGACACGGAAAATGTGACATTTTCTTTTATTTCCTTGCATTTTTTTTTACTATTCTTTAAATAGAACATATAATCGAATTAAAGCAAAAAACAAGTTCATTTGTTTAACCCTCTGTTAAATAGCTATCTTAAAGTTGACCTAGAAAGGTTAGGTGACTTTGTTAGAATTAAGCAAAGTCAAAGTCGTTTATTGTAGTGAGAAAAAAGTCAACGGGGGGGGGGGGTGAAGGGGAGGGTGGGGGAGGGG
>JAIPMN010044401.1:0-13163 GCA_020650975.1 Apostichopus californicus | reverse complement strand
CCGTACAACACGGTACCATATGTATCGCCGCTTCAATATTGTTATCATTCAAATAGTACAAACGACCTGCATATATAGCCTATACTAACCCACTCTTACCGGCCTCACATCCTTACTGGAGTGGGGTCGGGGGAGGGGGAAGGGGTGGAGTCGTCGAGCCCAATATGGAAATAAGTTAAAACATGTTGAAGCATCTGAAATGTAGACAATTTCTGAAAATTTGAACAATAACGATGCTATGTTCTTTTTATACACCAGACTCTCACTATATGAACCATGCGGGTAGATAAACAAGGCTAAAACCTTTGTAATGAAACAACTTTTAATGATTATATGTCAATTGTGGGACACAAATTACGAATGTGTTATTCTTCTAATAAATGTAATAAATTGATGATTATGAATATATTTAAGTTATCAATTAAGCTGTTAGATTAAGGAATAAATACTTGTTTCTGAAATATAGACAATTTCTTAACAACTTTTCAATCAACAGTCCGTGATATTTATCTCGAATATTATAACAAAATGGTTAGTGGTTTGGTCATATTGCAAAAATATTAACAACCTGGATAGTACTGTAGTTTTTTAACACACAAAACCAAAGTATTGTGTTTTCCTTCTTCACTTTTTTTGTGATAAAACAGAAAATTGAAAAATTTCACAAAATAGGCCGGTATACATATTGCTATCACTATATTTTGCAGTATAGCTATATTGATAATAGCCTAAAATATAGCCGAAGAGCAACAATACACCGCTTACAGATGGCTTCTGGGCCGAGAACAGCAAGCTTAGTCACGTGATAAAAACAGAAAATTAATCACGTGACCAAAAAGTATCGTATTTTCAAACTGAAGCCAACTTTGTATACCCCCCCCCCCACTTCACCCTCAGACCCCACCCCATACCTAGATCAACTTGAGATAGAGGTAATAAGCAAAGTATATAATAAAAATATATTTCTGGATAATATATTGTTTGTGGTAAGAGGAGGTTTATAGATTGTCTTACTAAGGGGTTCCCGTTGGTGTTAGTAAAAACGGAGTCTTTTGATGATAGGAAACCTTATTGTAACAGCAACAACGGTAAAATACTATGCGGGCCATAATTTCCCTGCTCATATTTCATTATTAATTTTCAAAATAGCCTTTATAACATTTAGAAAATGTGTTATTGTTTCTTTACTTGCATGATGTAAAATTTAATAAAAGTATAAGCATACACTCTTCAAAGACTTCATTTTATTTAAACAAACATATTAGAAACAAAACAAAACAAAACATAAACATAACTTGAAGGGGGGAAAAAAGATCTGTTTTTACTCATGCATTTATTTCTTTTCTTTAAATCAGCCGAAAACTGTTATACGTGCGAATATCGTCTGCGTAAGTATAATTCCATTTAAGCATCGACATTGCCTAAAACGGTCCGTCATTTACCTGCTATTTTCATGCCTGGTAAGCTAAACTATATACGGTGACTAAACCAATATATATCATGGGAGGCCGTTCGCATCACAAACAGCACTTACCGATCCTAAATTGGAGGGCTTAAGAAAACAGTTCATAAGCCGCGCCTTTTAATTGCCGCAATCTGCGTTGATAGTCAATAAAACGACTGGGGATACGCATTTAACAGATGGAAAGGCGCCTGGTATGGACAGTTTGTTGTTATGAGTAGATATAGGAGGTTTGGTTTCCTGCTGTTTCATCCCACCAAAACCAGACCTTCTTTTTTTAAACTGTTAAAGGGCTGCGTAGTCAGATTGGACAAATATCACAGAGACATTGTTCCAATTTGCGAACTAAACCACTAGTCAGCATAAGAAAGCTGCATTTGTGTCGACTGAATCGTAATACGGTTAGAGGCGACGGCATAGGGTTAAATCTGAAGCGCTGAAGGGTGGCGGCCGGGGGTTCGGGGAGGCGTGGTTGGGATTTGGAACAACTTCGAAGGACATTAGGGCTTTAAGACTTTAATCAGAAGAAGCAGACACACTCTGGCAAAACGCTCCGACAAAATTAATGCTCAGTGTATTATGTAGCAAAATAATTCCTTTATTTGAAAGTTGTTTTTCTTACTTCAACAAAACGGAATTGAACTTTACAGTAAACTAGTTATTATTATTATTATTATTATTATTATTATTATTATTATTATTATTATTATTATTATTATTATTATTATTATTATTATTATTATTATTATTATTATTAAAAGGGCACTTTCCAACTACTTAATGTATCGAAAAAGGCTATAATTGTTGACGTACTCGCACGAAAAAGTCAGAAAATCAGCAATTTTCAGTTATAATTATGTGCAAGTGTTAGATGGCTTGGTAAGAAGTGGTGTTTAAGGTTACAATACAGTTCATGCTATGGCTTTATTTCCCTTAAATGAGGACACAATTCCAATCATAACAAAGTCCAAATCACAAGTTCAGAGTTTTAATACCGGAGGGAGGGCAGGGTGGGGGGAGGGGAGGGTGAAGTTAGAGGAGGTAGAATGAGGAGGGGATATGGTGGCTTCTACTTGTTTTCCATCTTTCATATATGGTGTCGCATAAACCGTTTTTGCCACAATATCCCACCCTGTACTTCCAATAACATACGAATTTCTGCATGGTGGACTATAAAACCACGTGGGTCAATCCATCTATTTAATCTAACCTCATGAAGAATATCATCATTAAAAACTAACATATGATGTGGTTACTATGTACAACCGATAATCCTTTACACTATAATCTGTCAAAATACGTTACCAGTATTATTAATATTATGTCAAGTGTTTGAGTCTTCTTCTGATATGCATTAAGGGAAACCCACCCCCATCCCACCCCACCCACACCCCACCCACACCCCACCCACACGACTGTTCTCCCCTCATGTTACAAGACAGACGAAGTTCTAAATATGAACAAACGCGTAGATCCCTAGAAGACGCCGTACTTTCAAAATAGTTTTATTCAACGTCGTAGACCCCTACAAGACTCCTTATTTTCAAAATAGCTTTATTCAGCGTCGTAAACCCCTACAAGACTCCTTATTTGCAAAATTGCTTTATTCAGCGTCGTAGACTTCACTTGAAACCATGTCGTAAAATAAACACATCAATAATTTCTTACCAGGTATATATTCTTTTTAAGGCGGTTATCGCATTCCATTTAACTTGTATATTACAATATTTATCCCGATTGTAATATGCAAATCAGGCTATACCTACCGGTATATAAAGGCCCTATATAGTAGATGTACCCCCCCCCCCTCACCTGTTTTGAAAGTGGAGTACATAGATAAATAGGCCAAGGGGTTTTCTTTGTTAGCGTAAACTAGTTATTTTGGATTTCTCATGGTTTTAGTTATCGGTAGTAACATGGTAACAGGAGAAAGAATGCACAATTTTAATATTCTTGATTTTTTTTATAAAACCAACCAACAAACTGTAAATTTTAGTCCAAGAATAGAAAAGTTGCTTCTTTTTGTGTTCTGTTGTTATCTTTCTTACTATTGCTTGTTTGTTTTTGTTTTATTTATCCGACCAATACTTCTAACTTCAAAATAAGCTTCCTCACTGGGTGTAGCCTATGCCATGTCTGTATAATATTTCTGGTTTTCATCAAAATATGCTCCTTTAACTATAAAGCTATATATTTGAGATGCGTTCTCAAACCAAAATTTAAATCATTAAAGACAAATAGTGTTGCGTTCCATTGTTTCATAAAATTTCCTAATTTAAATCAATGTGTGATTATTTTTTCTTTCTGACGATTTCCTATTAACAAAAACTAATTACAAAGAGACATCTAACAAATACCATTTTTAAAAGAGGGGATCACACAAGCTAGAGTCGACAGGCACGAAAACCAAACACATTAAACTAATCCACCCTCAGCCCCAGTCCCCTTACATCGAGACTGTAACCTTATAAACAGGACCAAGTTACACGTTCAATGTGTATCTCGAGTCCGTCGCAAAGGGAAAATATACGACATATGATCTTAGCCCCCCCCCCCCCAAAAAAAAACTTCTTACAACTACACTTTTTAAGAAAATTCACCCAAGATAGAACCTGGGCGCAAAAACCAAATGACATGTCACCCTTATGGGGACATTATGTTTTTGCAAGTTACACAATCTGGTTGCTAACGTATATACTCCACCGTTAACATAAAAGAAGCCGATAACTGAAAACATGATACGCTCCTTGAATACCCCAGACTCTCACTATGGGAACCATGTAGGTATAGGTATACCCGTCTAACACTTTTGTAATGAAACAATTTTTGACGATTATATGAAAACTGTGGGACACAAAATTATAAAATGTCTACTTCTTCGAATACATTTAATAAATTGGTGATTATTAATATTTAAATCGTTGAAACCATATCTATTACTCAATTAGATTAATCGGTATTTTCAATCAATTTCATTATCTAAACGTCGATATTTTTTTCCCGGTAGAAGTATAACCTTTAGCCAGTATAGTTATCTCAACTGGCTTTCGAATAACCACAGCATAATGAATATGCAACAGATACACATTGTAAACACCCCAAATATCCACAACCCCGCAAGCAAAACTCTATAGGGAATATTTTAGTCTGCGGAAGGACATTTGTGTAGCAAATACATTGCTTTGTTAATCATTTATGCATAACACAAGTGTGATATACCCGTACAAGTAAGGCTAACTTTGGTAATAATTTCATGTAAATGAAATCATGTAAAACAGTTGTGACAATTTTTTCTATACTGTAGTGTCATGTCCTGCTTCAGAGCACTCGTACTGTCAGTACGAGCAGTATGAATATCATGTTTCTATCAGATCAAGGTTAGGAACTGTTTGTACTGTCAATACCAGTGCTCTGAAGCATGATATTGGAGTACAGTTTAGAGTGGTATTAGCATTAGGAAATTGTCCCAACTGGCTGCATGTAAATACAGCATCATGAATATTCAAGATGTACGATGTCGTCAAGAAGTAATCAACCGAATTATTCTAATACATCGCATAGTTGTCATTCCTGTTTAGTCACGTGATCTGATACATGTAAAAAGATATTGGTCCTAAAAATCATTCGTAAATTTTAGAATATTAGCTATTTTAAAGTATTCATGTATGCATTTATGTATGTTTGTATGCGTGTATGTACGTATTTATTTATGTATGTCACCCTTTGGGGTCGAATCAATCAAAGCCAGGAGCCCACAAAATAACTACGTCAATTAGCTTACTAACAAGCCTCAGTATAGAAATTTTCTTTCGGGAAACAAAATTCCAAAAACAGATTTTCTCACTGGTTCATACATCATACAGAATAACACTTTGAAGAAGACTATACAATGATACAACGATTGAAGTAAACCAGGATATTAGAAAATTATTTTAACAACTGAAACTAATGTTGTTACCGCGATTCGCCCCCTCTTTAACAAATCTCTCCACCCATGACCTTGTCCACACCCTCCAGGAAATCCGGCAATCACCTTAAAAGGTTTTTTTCTTTCACCGTGTTTCTATCTGGGGATTGATCATGAAAATGCCGATATTTTCTTTTTATATAAACAGAAACCCCCATCAAACCAAGAGTCCGTCGCTTAAAAACAGTGATCTTGAACAGAAGTTTGAATAATATTTTCCTTTATGGAGGCGAAATTACACTGACATACATCCCCGTAAGTGTCGGCGCGTCATTCCGCTAAGTACCCGTGATCTTAAACACATACTTCGCGGTTTAACTTACCGTTTGGAATCTTAGCCGCGTTTAGTGGGCTGTGATTACGGTGTGTTTGTGTAGAGAGGTCTTAAATGGTCAATGCATGTCTTCCTCGGTGGATATATATCCGAGAAAGGTCAAGGGCTAAGTGCGATGAACTAGCGTGAGACGTGTAGAGGGCGTTCATTCAAATAGTGTGTGACAGTACAGACGTTATGTGGACATAACAATGCCAATACATTATGTGGACACTAATAAGAAAAACAAAAGGAAAACAAAACAAAAGAGATAAATATACACAGCGTTATGTGGATATAGAAAGTTTAAATGTACTTAAAAAGTAAAATGATAAACAAGGTTAGATCATGTTGATTTATATTAAATAAATATTTCGAAATGAATTAAAATATATTTCATGAAAAATGTGTAGATTGTTGTTAAATGTCTAAATCGGTTGTACGGTACTATGCAGCCAATGTAAGACGGATTTGCATAACAAGTATTTTGAAATGTGATGTGTTTATTTATTTTTTCTCTTGTCATCCAATTAATTAGAACTTAATATCGTAATTTGATTATCTGGAAAAGACAATCTAAATGGTTAACTTTCTCCTAAAATAGTTACAAACTGATTGATCATGATTTAACTTAATTTTCAAGAAAACATACTCGATAATTTGCGATTGCCATGTTCATAATTTAGTACTACAAAATGCAAATTTTGCGTGCTAATAAACTATAGCTGCTATTATGGTTTTCAATATACCAAGTAAGTATTAATTTGCATGGCATATGGAATGCTTGTTCACAACAAGTCAAGGCTCCTCAATCTAGGAATAAATATTAATGATAATTAATTGTTTTATAATTTCAAACATCTCATCCCATTTCCCCCACCCCCTTTTCACCTCATATATAGAAAGAGTAGAACCAACATTCGTCAGATGTAGTTTTTGAGGCGACAAAAGTCAATTTTGTTTTTAAATAGTTTTGCCTTATTTCTTATAAGTTGACCTTATGACCTGTGAGCTATAGACTAAGCAGTCCCGCCATCTTTATTGATCAGCCTTTCATGTTTAGAAGGCCAGATGTATAGAACTGCAATTTGGCTTCAGTGCTGGTAGCAATGCATTTTAACAGTCAATAAAAATAAAATATTAACATATCTTTTGTGCCCACATTTATCCTTAAAGATAACTTCATAGGCAGAAAATTAATTTGTGTATGATTTAAACCGTTATAAAACACTGTTATTAGTCAGGTTATATTTTTATAACACTACCTTATGTTATAAGAAATGAAACATTAAACAGCTTAGGTTCATCAGTTAAAGTGACTGAACAATTGAGTCTAATACACAAAACCATTAGGTCAGTTCACCAGAGGCAAGACAAACCTAAGTAGGAAAAACGTATGGATTTGAATGACATGTATACAATGTGTCGAGGACAAATGGTGTTGCAATCCATCAACAGGTGTTCTATTGTTAATATTGAAGTTCAAAGAACATGCATTGTCTTAACACAATGGATTAACATGATCATTTCTTAGGTCTGCACGGAAGAGCTGACGTCACAATCAAATTTAACCTTAAAGGAGCGTTCCTAAAGGAATAAACATATGTTAAAGGTTAATATCTTCAAAACCATGGGATAGATATAGAAACATTAATAGCTCTCATTTTTCCACATTTCTTCTTTAAATATGACACGTGAAAAAAACTAAAATTTTGTCTAAAGTCATCCTGTAAGCTGTGCAAGATATCGTCCAGGTTATAACATCACAACAAAATGTCTGTCATAGTTTTCTATCGAGTTCATGTCTCTCTTTGTTTTTCACTAACAAAGCCTTTCTTTATCTTTGATTCGCTTCGAATATAATTTTGTTGAACTTTGCGAGGCTAACCCTCTTTTCGAATTTCGGAATCATCTCAGCGGTTTTGACTCGATGATGTGTTTTGACATGCATTGATGACCAGAATTGATTAATCTATTTAAGCTACATATAGCCGACATTCTGCCGGCTTGTATTCGGCAAAAAAAGTTACTTCCCGGCCAGCTAATCAGGTGATTTGTCAAGGCCTCTAGAGGTGGTAACTTTATTTTAACCAAAATATATTTTTGGTCTTGCTCTCCATCTTTAATCCTCTTTCCGGCGAAAATTTGTTTTCAAATTAAAGGTCCTAAGCCCCCTCGAGAGGATTAATTTTGACTAAAGATTAAATTGGATAAATCCAAGGTTTTTCTCTCTCATTTTTACTGTTAATTTTTTTTGCTTGGTTGGAAAGTTTTTATGTAATCATGAGCTCGAAATCTAACCAGCAAGTAGGCTAATCAAGGCGGCTTTGTAACAAGGAGTTACCTACCGCCTAATACACACTGTTGCCTTTAAATACCACGGTAAACTGTCAAGTTAAATTAAACTCATCTAGAAGGCGCTCCCTTAATTGACATCTTAAAAGACTAGTTTGGACCGACATGTTCACCCGTTCATTATGCCATCGCCTTAATTATAACAAAATGATTTCCCCTTAAGGGTATGCAAGAGTAAATTGGATTGTGGCGGGTAAATTGGGATCTAATCATCGCCGCCATACTGTCCCGTCATAGCGGTCCGGGAATGTTTTTCTTTGATGATTTGAAGGGGGCTGGCTGATCACCAATATTCTCATAGCGACAAATGATTTTCATCATCACAACAACAATTTTTTAAAGAATAATTATGGAACGTTTGGGAAAGATATATAGATATTACAATCACAGAATAGAAAGAATAACATTTGCTGATGACGTCTGATCATAATCACCAAATGGAATTTGGAAACGGTACCGAAATGTACAGTTAGCGAAAGAACTAATACTTTACGTCCTTACTGTGAGAATTGCAAAATAAACCTGCTTTATTGTCTCCTGGTGAATGTACACTCAATGACGTACATAGCCTATGTACATATAGATTATTAATAACATTTTATATCCTTTGGTATATTGTATTATATTGAATGCATTATTGGGTCTACTAAGTTCGGTGATTGCGTCGGTAAGGGTATGATGGGGTGGGTAAGACGGCATTTTGTGGGGACATACCGGTACCTGTTCCGTACCACACCCCGTTACACTAGCAATTCCCACTTTCAGTTACCCAATACATGGGTCACAGTCAGGCGAATGTTTCTACGACGGTCGGTTGGGGACGAAAACTTGATTGGATTCATATTACAGAAAGCCCGATTAAGGCAAAGATGCATGGAGAACGCCATAAGCAATTTCTCATTTTACAGAACGTGGAGACTTGTGGCTTGTACTGTGCACGAGTACCGGGTCTATACAAGCACGTGTTACTGTCAGTGGTATGAGAGGACAGTATGACAGGACATAACGACGCATGACTATCACTTCCGACCTGGATATGATCTTCTCCTCAAAATGGTGCAAATTGTGGTAAACTTTAAAATAATCATTTGACTGTCGTGAAATAGTTCTCGAGACGCAGGGAATGAGAATAATATGTAGATTTTGAATTTAGGTCATTTAAAGAAACCGGAAACTAATGGCAACTGTAGAAAAGAAAACGAAAAAGCCCTGAAAACATATAATAAACAAGCCAAACAGGACAATGAAAGATAAATGATGAAATTCTAGTTATGTGCCCCCGTGTTCCAAATAAAAGTCAAATTATCTCATAAACTTCTCTAACATACAAAGTGAGAAAGGGGAGGGGATGGGTTGGTGGGTAGAAAAACATAGTATATCCAAGAATGACGTCATTCTGGTATCACGAAATCTCATGTTGATCTTATGATAACGTATACTATAACAACGTCTATTTGGCAGTGATGCCTAGGCTAACCAGCCTACCGTGAAAGAATCCTATACCGGCATCAGAAGGAACGTATATGAATGTCTCCTTACGTACACTGTTATATACACGTTCTTAGGTTTGTAAAATTGGAGGCAAAAGAGCAACAAGTTGTTAAAAATGTTAACCAATTAGATACAGTAAAATGCCTCTTTTTTAGACAGCCTTATTTCAAAGTCAGAGTGAAAATTCACTCTGTAAGAGGGTCCAGTATATGTTCACGCTGTTGAGAGTTAAATTTCACTTTTACCTATATGACCGCAAAATTAGCTCCAGAGCGATCGAAATATCTTCTTATCTACAGCTACTTTCGAGGGGAGTCACTCTTCGTTTAGATTGAAATTCACTCCTCAAAATGGTGATCATTGTTGACACTCTCGTAGAGTGAAATTGCACTCTTTGGGTGTAAGAGTGGATGTACTCAAAGCAAGAAAGAGTAAAAGCATCACACAAAAAAGCTGACTTTTTTCTTTTATTTTTTAAATTTAGCGCTCTAAGTGAAGTCAAATTTGACTCCTATACGATCTACTTTCTTTACTGACTCTTTGCCAAAATATTGAAACTCCCCATTTTGGCCCTCTATAATGTCACGTGAGCAACTCAATCATATGTTACGTAATAGCTCATTTAAGACTTTTATGGTATATGTCCCAAAAAACGGTCGTTTTATTTGACTCTTCAATTTTATACCGAAGGATGGCCCCACAATTTCACCTGCCGTCACCTACAATTTGTTAGCTTGGATTTATAACCAGTGATGTTTGTCAAGTAAATTTCTTGGAATATTCTTTGACCAATTTCCACGTCGTTGTTCATTCAAATCAATTTGTTTCTAATCTGGGACGTGTGATTGTCTGTGGGCCGGGTGGAAGGGGGAGGCTCTCCGCGCGTCAAACGAAGAGAGAAAAAAAAGAAGGGAAAAGCGACTGTTACTAAAGTTAGACAGCATATATTACCGAGAAAGAAACGTCCCAGATTTGGAAGGATAGAAGTCGCATTGTTTGTCGAGAGAAATACTCCCAGACAATAAGGAAACTTAGACGGAAGGTTTGAGGCGATATTTTTTAGGCAGTTTCTGTTTTGTAATCATGAAGAAACTGCCAGAAACTAAAACAAAAAAACCTAAAAAAAAAATTGTTGAACAGTCTTAGTCATTTTCGCCATTTTAAAGGGAGTTGTATTGAGTATTATTGAAAATTTTAGGGAAATGATATACAAGAGATACAGACAATAAAGAGAGAAAAATAGTCTAAGATGAAGGCTTGGAAGCAAAATCCCCCCCCCCCCCCAAGGGGACAAGGGGGGTGGGTGGGGTGGAAAGGCTCTTTTCGATTGGTAAGAACTCTTATATACTTTGAAAAACCATATAGTTACTTTTTAAGAAAAAGTCGCCCAGAAAAGAACCTGCATCTGCACGAAAACCAAACTACCAAAACGACTGATCCGCTCTCAACCCCATTCCCCTTGCATCGGGACTGTGACTGTGTGATCATCGTCGGGAGTGCATCATCAGAAATACGAAAACATATAACGTCCTCGCACGACTAAACATAATATCGCCTATACACATCACGATGAACCTTTTGATATAGTTTATTCACCTCTGAAGTTCAAAGTTGAAGAACCGAGAGGGGAGACAACGGCCTAGTACGCCGCGTTACTCCCGTCCTTCTTTCTCTTCACACACTCCCATCGGTAATATTTGCCTTTGATGTTTGCAAGAAAACAATATTTTGGTAAAAAAGCAAACCGCAATATATTAAGCATAAGTACCGCGAACTTATGTGTAAATGCTATAGTTTGTATACCCCGTCTATTACATACCTTGGGCAATTCTTGAAATCTTGCAACACGATTCTTGAACAGACTGGGACAAAGTTAACGACTTTTTTTCGTAGTTGAAACGCCTACAGCTTGAACCAAAGTTAAAACCAACAGTAGCAGTGCATTTCAATAACCCCCACCTGTATACTTGAATACAGTAGAATACAGTAGCCTACAGTGCTAAACCAGTGCGTGTAAACCTCCTACTAGCGGCTAAGCTTTAGCAACGAGTTTCGATGGGTGTTTATAACCATTTTAATCCTCTTTAGGTTAATGACTGCAGTTCAATAGGTTAAATCGTGAAATGTTATGAATGAAATACTTCGCTACTTCTAGCTTGGCGGAGCAGACTTAAACCCTGCAACGACGTCCAGATTACGTCTGAATCGGTCTTTGTTTTTTTAACCCTAAAAAATATGTTTCTTCGTTTATAATCGTACACAGATGGGGGAAACATTGAGTTTGATTCCACGGAATTAAAACGGACTTAGACATTTAAATCTCTAATCACTTAGTTAAATTTCTAAGAGAGGAACAAACGCCGTATTAAGTGTGACAGTAAAATGCTTTGTTGACTTTTGAACAGGCGTGACCATTATTTGACATTATAGCATATTGCTTGATTGGCAATACTGAAGACCTTAACATCTCTGGCATATACGGTTAAAGAATCCCCCCTCCACCTCCCCACCCCTCCCCCTCCCCTCAAAGGACCTGATATCCTCACCATAGAGTTGGCTCTGCGTTTGGCAATCATTAACTCGGAACTGGGGCCAATGGACCATAAATGCATTAGGCGGCCCCTCTTTTTGTTTTGTTGTAGTGTGGTGGCGAAATGGGGCTAAGGCGCGGAACTGTTTCACCGATATATGTATATCGTCCTTAACGCGTTTAACGGGCCTCGGTTTTTGAGGGTAGTTCGATAACGGTGGGGGCGGGAAGGGGGGAGGTGAGGTGGAATTGATGCAGTACTGAAATGAGAAGACCCCCCCCCCTCGTACTGACCCCAGTGAATGTAAGGTGTTTGGTTTAAAATCTACTCCAGTGTATGTTGCAATCCAGATATATGTAACACTAACATCTAGGCATCAAGGCAACTAGCTCAAACATGACATTTTTTTAAATTTCGTTTCTGACATTATTTCTCTAAAGCAGGTTCGGGGGCATGCCACCCCCGTTGTTTGCCTTCCGATTGTATTTGTTCAAGTCAGATGCTTCCGTCAAAAGTATATTTATCCGGGGGGAAGACATAAGGTGTTAATGATTAGCCAAATGTCAGAGCGTATTTAGCAAAATAGACAAGGGTTTGCGTTAAAAGTTAAATAAATCACCACATTGTCAAAATTGTCACACGACCATCGTATAAATCAATGTCTTTTGGTTGATTTCACAGCGAAAGGGACAAGGTCCATGTAGGAGACGCCGAATTAGCCTTCCCTCCCCCCCCTTTTTTTTTTTGAAATAAAAATAAAGTTGAATAATGAAGAAGTCTTGAAATACGTACAATTATGATGTAGACATTGAATTACGTAGGTATTTAAATAATTTGAGGAGATAAACATAAAACAAACTCTCCTTGGATATATATATTTTCCACTAGAGTTTCGTAAATCTGTATTCGAGTTTTACCATAGCCTATGTGGTTTTGGTTTAAGAAAATTCCCTATTTTTTAAATATGTTATATTATTATATATTAAAAGAGGTTTCGACATCTGTAGAATCAGTCTTTATAGGGTCAATCTCTACGTTTGATAT
>JAIPMN010044393.1:0-11108 GCA_020650975.1 Apostichopus californicus | reverse complement strand
ATATATAATGTCAAATCAATGCGAATCGAATATGACCTGCAGCTCACAGCTGCATATACTGTATATATTGAATTTGAACATGACTAGAATGATAAACATTCTGCTACAGATGGTGTACCTGCCCACAAACTATATATATTGCCCACAAAATTTATATATGTATACATATATATATATATGTACATAGAAAGTTCAGTTGTTTACAATTCTGATATCTGTTATGTGAAAGTAACGGGTATAAAGTATCGTTTTGTATCTTCATTATCTATAAATAAAACTTTCCGGCTAAAAACTAAGCTGTATGCCTGTAATCAAGATCTCAGATAAAGCAAAGAACTAGATAGGAATGAATTTGGTATTCCCGGAGGTTCTTGAACCAACCTATTTATGATACCGTATGCTCCAGTGATGGTAGGTTTCCATTAATGTTTACTTCATTGGTAACAACTGAGGCAGATATCAAGAGAATTGAGCATGTAGACACAATAATAGTCTTTACAACCATTTCTGGCAAGCCTCACTGCCTTAAGGTGTTTAAGTAGTATTTAATTATTGTATAAATATTTTGCCGAAATAGCCCATATTGCGATGTAAGACATCCATAAATTTGAAGACATTTTATAGGCTCAAAACAAACATTGGTTGCCTGTTGCCTGTTGTAAAATACCATTACGGAATGTGTGTGTTCACTGTGGTTTATTACAGATAGTAAATTACGATAATAACACCCCTTGAAATAAGTATGTGATTTTGTGAAGTATAACTGGAGTGTTAGCTCAGTGGTTAACGCCGGTGCCTTTCAATCATAATGTCCCGAGTTCGAGTCACTCTAAGATTAATGTATGTCGTCCAGTTACAGTTTAATATGAATCTAAGAGACTGACTTTGGTCATCTTGCGGCTTTGATAAGCCAATGAATACATACATATACATATCTAATTCATGAGTGAAAAATTATGAATATTCACAATTTTTCACAACAATGTAACTTTGCCCAAATGGAGGCTGTCTTTGCATAGATTACAGTTGCTGTCTGTTAGCTGCAAGTCGAAACTTACCACCAAGTAACTGTAATATTTTTTGGGCTGACTGAACTTATTCTTAAAGGACACAGAAACCCATCATCATAAGTCTATGCGGTAGAGATTGCTCTCACAGCTAAGCCAAATTTTATATTCAACTTGAGAGATATCACAGATTTAGAATCTCTTTCATATCGGCAAAAGACGATGGTTTGGGTCTGGGTCCCCTTCAAATATGTATCCATTTTCTTGGCAAATTCAAATTGTGTGTGAAGTGGTGGTCATTTACAAGATTCTTCCAGTAAAGATAGTTTTAAGTATTTACATGTATCATTTTTTTAATGTGTGGTTATTTTTGTTGTGTACTTCTTTCATGTATGATTTTCTCCTGTTTTTGCCTCACAGGTGTACTACTGGGGTGGAGGCAGATTGACCCCACACATGCTAGAAGTATTCAAAGATGGTAACGGTGCCATTCAGGTTACTGCTGGTCATTCACATTTTGCTGCAGTTACAGTAGAAAAGGAGCTCATGACATGGGCGGTAAGAATATCAGTTTCCAAGTTAACTGACAAGATATTTGCCAATTTGGTATAAAGTTGTCGGTGAATAGCCGGTTCATGTCGTCCATCTCAGTCCCAACTTTTCCAGGACCATTTACTGGCCGGGTGGGCCCAGATTTGATTTCCACCTCAAATGCATTTTGAGACACATTCTTTGGGCCCAATGTTTTGGCACCATTTTGGCCCAAATTCGTTGGGGCTCAGTTTTTGGGAGGGCAAATACATCTTTGAGACACTCTATTTGGGCCAAACATTTCTGGGACCATTTTTGGCGCAAAGTTTTTTGGGGCAGGCGAAAATATAAAAATTGCAATAACTCCACATCCTTCAAATCAGATTGTATTCAAACTTGGAATACAGTTGTTTAATAGCTGGTACATGTGGGCATAAATATTATGATATTGGGTGATGACATACAACACTTTCATATTCCACTAAGCAAGGAACCATATAGTGCTCAACATTTCAATCAGTCTAAAATACATGGCACTTCAAAGAATCTTTTCAGTGGCTGTGCTTTTAGCATTAATCTGTTTCACTGAAGTTAAAAGAGATTTTTGTCTGGTGTAACGATGCAATAGTCGTTAGGCGTTCAACAATACCTAGTTACGAGAATTTGCTGAGTCAATATTTACATGTTTTGTGGTTGGTATTCAAACTATAAAATGTAGCAGTTAGAACCTGTCGTTAGTACTTCTGAATTCGAAGTAGTGGGGACAATTTGGGATGTTATTTCTGATTGTGTTGTTTCTAATATTAATCTACAAAATTTTGAACATTTTCTCACACTATCCACTTTGGTATAATTGAAACGTGTGTAGTAATTGTCTGTGCTACTGTTTTTAATAATCTCACAGTGTTTGCCGTGTAACTCAAATTTCTTGTCTAATAACTAATGTTCCTTTTTGTAAATGACAAGACTAATTTATGACTGGAAAACTAGCTTTTTAATAATCCAAGCTGCAGAGTTTGAAACCCAATCTCAAGAGAAAAGTAACAATTTTTCCCCGTTTTATAGATTCAGCCCCCTGGAGATTTTAGTTTATTTTTTTTATGTTCCTCTTATTACTGTCTCTAATTTTGTTATAATTTAATCATTTTTCCCCCTTTCGTCTTGTTATTGCAATCCACAGAATGTTCAAGGGGGTCAAAGTATGGTGGGTCAACTAGGTCATGGGGACATGGCCTGTTATAGCAACCCAAAGAAAGTCGAAGCTCTGCAGGGCATTCCCATTAAAATGGCCTCCTGCGGCGAGGAGTTTACAGCTTGTGTCACAGGTACGGGTCAAAAAAGGACTTTTTTAAATCATGAGTCGAGGTCAAACGGTATGTGCTATGTTGTAACATTAAAAACAGCTGCTATCAGTGCAGATCAAATCGCTTTCGGTTGTTGAGAAAATGCCCTTTAAATATCTGAGACTAATCAATCAAAGTGACTGGACCACCTAGTCTAGCATGTAGGCTATCAGATCCAGCTCCTTAGCAGCAACACTAACCATGGTTGGCAGAATAAAAAAATTACTTGATTTGAAAGGAAATGTATGATTTGAAAGGAAATGTTTACAAAATGTAAAATTACAAATGTTTCAAGGACATACATTGTTTAATTTTTTATCCTTGGGTGTTCTTTTGTGTACATATGAATCTCTTTTGGCAGAATTATTACAATTTATAAACACAATAGAATAAGATTAACAGTCAGGAGTGCATTGAGGAGTTCTCCCACGATTGATTTGGCCTTAAAGGAGTATTCCAGACGTTTTATTGTTGTTGTAAGGGTTCATACAATGAAGCTGTGAGTCGATTCCGTAATGTGCCCTGGACTCGAATGTTTCTAACTTTGTTGTACTATAATGTATCATATCTACTGGTCTGCCAAAAATGTCATCTATTAAAATTTAACAGAGTATTTACTCCCACTTATGAAATAAATAAAAAAAATCAGTTATGATCAAATCTTTGAAGACGTTAAACCACCTTTCTACCACATTTCCTATATAATACAGATGGGTTTTTTTTTCTATTTGTGGAAGGCAGGAAGTATATTTTCATTTTCATTTATTTTGTTTAAATCACAACATGCATTTAAAGTAGAAAACTTTGTGAAAACTTAAGCAGGATATATGAGTTGTTGTGACAATAGTTTACAAACTGTACTTTCATGTCCTGCTTCAACTACTGACAGTATGAGCAGTTCTAATATCCTGTTTCTAGGTTTGGAAGCAGTCATACTGTCAGTATGATTGCTGTGAAGCATGACATTAATGTACTGTCTAGAGTGTTATTAACATAAGGAAATTGTGGCAACTTCTTAAATGAGGTTAAACTTCCTGCATAACATCAAGCGGTTAGTTTAATTCACAAGATTGGTTATTGACAGGAAGACAACAACCTGAGAATGATTTATAAGAACATTTATGCAATTTTTTTAAATATCCTGAAAAATCACTCAAATTTTTCCATGTGTAACCTGTTTCCATAAATAATCGGTGCATTATGAAAGTACTATGTACAAAAACTTTGACAAACGGAGAAGTGACATCTTTGGATGACCTTCAGAACCATCTGTCCTCAATGACAAATTTGTATAAACACATTATAAACTATCATTTGAGGCCATAAAACTAGCATGTTTCCCTCATTGAGTTTGATGTCACATCTGAGGGACAGACCTTAAAGGCATTGAAGGCTCGCCCCAAACCGCGTGCCGCGCTCCGAAAAAGTTAACTTTCCGTTGCTTGCAAGTGAAGTTTCTTCTTGTTGCTACAAAATACAGACAGTAATGAAAGGTGATACCTTGCTATCTTTAGCTCAGGCGCATAGCCAGGAATTTGCCGGAAATGGCACTTCCCAGGCCTTGTAAGTTGCATCTTAGCATTTTCTCTTTTGAAATTACTAGCGATATCATAAAAACATTAAAAAAAAATTTAAAAAATATGCTCAAGGGGGGGCGGCTGCCCCCTTCGCCCCCCCCTTGGCTACGCGCCTGCTTTAGCTGGACCTGAGATGTCCATCGCTGTATCGTTTGTACACTGTGCTGTGGGTATTGACTGCAGCTGTATGTACTGACTGTACACTAGTGTCTAATACCGACGGTAGCAAGCTGTGTGTGTATTTTCTGGGATCGATGGTGGTGTCTAACACTTCTGTTACACCACATTTCGAACTAGGTCAGATTACCGGCATGAGACGTTTCTTTGTGCGCGAGTCTTCACACCCTTTGATGGTTTGTGTATCAGTCTACTAGGTCACTTTAACTGATGAACATCAAATGTTTATAGGGACATCTCTCAAACATTGAGCGTGGCATAGAAATCCAACTTTGGATCGATAAAAATGATATTTGACGATCCAAAGCATATCAAGTCTAATTGTGGGCCTAAAGCCATCCTTTGCAGTCACTCTTTGCTTTCCGCTGGCAAACTTTACTAAAGCTACTAAGAACCCAGAGTAAGATTGACGTTGATTAAACTAAGGCACTCTCGAAGTAATTAGACACCAAATATTGTTAGCGTTAATCAGTGAGTGTTTTTCTTAATGAATCCTTTCGATTGTCATCCATTCGTCTCGTTCAGACACTTTCATGTTATAGTCAGTAATAATCGCATATATAAGAAAATCAAATTTGAATTTTTGGTTTGTTTTGTAATTTATATTTATCATTTGAAATAAAATTTCACCTTCGTCAAGCTAGCAAGGAACATTGTCGTAGGATTCAGTGTGGAATAATGAATAGCATTGCAAAAATTTATCAAAATATTAAAATCAAAGCTGCTTTAAAAATATGAGTGCCGATGTTAATATATGTCTTTTCTATTACATTGGTATCATTTGACAGCAAACATTGTTGTTACATGAAACATTTTCAAAGGATGAAGATAAGATTCCGGGGCCGTAGAGGTTAAAATCTGTGGTGTTTTGACTATCAGAATAAATTTATGTGGAAAATACTTCACAAGTCTTGGAATGCAGACTGTGCTGGTGGTTGAAGAAACTTTCAAATCAATATTTGTACTCCCACCTGGAGTCTTTAAAACTTAAAATGAAAAAGAATTAAGGGTGAGGAGTTCACTTGAAATGCAAAACTCAACTCAGAGAGGGTTCAATGCTACATATGTTTCAATGTAAACGTTTTTTCAGAGAAAAACTAATTGTACTTGATTTATTGTCATAACACTTACAGATGCTGTGAAATATCTAAGTACCTAGGAACATAAATGACCAGTAGTACAGTTGGTAAAAATGCTAGATTTTATGTTATTGTATGCTGTCCTTTTGCCTGTACATTTGTTTTGATAGAAATTTTTTTATGGTTTGGGGGAGGGAGGGGGTGGGGAGGGGGGTGGGCATTTAGCATCACATCTAAACAGATAGACAATGAAAGAACATAGAACCTGTTGAAGATGTTCAATCATTTGGAACATGTTTGTAATCCCTTTCCAGAAAGTGGTAAACTCTTCACGTTTGGGTCAGACTACTACGGTTGCATGGGCTGCGAGCAGGAGGAAGGCGAAGAGGTCCTGGTTCCCTTAGAGGTGTCTTTCTTCAACGACAAACCGGTAGACATGGTATCCTGCGGAGAGGCTCACATCGTAGCCCTCACCAGGGACAGAGAGGTTTATTCATGGGGGTGTGGAGAATTTGGTAAGGGCTTAAACTAAGTATAAGCTTTTACTCTTTCATTTTGTTATCATTGGGAAGGGGGAAGGGTAGGGAATGGTCAAAGCTGGTTACTGGTCAGTAAGTGATATGCAGGGTGTATTCCTATTGGGTTTCTGGTAAATACAAATTCCAGAAACAGAACAAACAAGGCAGCGAGGAAAAACCGAGGACATCAAAACTAAAGAAAATCTAACGTAAGATACAAAAAATACAAAATGCTGCACCAAGACGGTGAAATAAAATCTTGTTTGCTTATCACAGAGCAGGAATCGTGGAGCCATTCTTGTATATAATACCTACGTATCAACATGTTTGAAGAGCATAACAAATTATGCGAAATTGAAATGCTAGGGAAGTGCGGCTCATTTTCAGGGAATGATTATGAAAAGGCATAAAGTGAGGAGGAGTAGAAAAGTTTTGACAGTAGTTGATCTCATCGATTCCAGTATCACTCTTTGACCTTGTCATAGTTGTTTTACGGAACGTTGACCTCCGATATCTTCTGAGGTCGTCAGCTTGCTAGCTCTCAACAGACAAAAATAGACATTTTTTCTTTTGTTCCTTACACTTTTGAAATTGTAATCTATGAAATTAATCTCGTTAAAAACGATTTATGTATCAGTCGGTCGGGTCGTTGGCGGTTACTAGATCTATTGTAGCAGAAAAATATCCCAAATCGACTGGTCTTGACGAGTCTTGGGAGTATCTGTAAAATTGCTCGTTCAAGGATAGTGTGACAGATCTATCTCGTAATCGTGTCAGTTCACACCTCTACGATTTCATTAGTTGCCCTTTAAGAGCTCCTCGTTCTCAATCCCGGTGATGGTCATTCATGCAAAAAGCAGGGGAGGATGTGAACCGAAGACAGTAGATTTAATCGAGATAGGTTGGACTATGGACGAGAGATGCATCGAATAAAAAGAAAAGGGAAAAAATGCAGACCGACAGATGCTAATAGCTGTACTAGATCATGTGACAGTAAAATAATTAAGAAAAATCAAAAGGGGGAAGGGGGCATGGGGTGGGCGTCGGGGGAGGGAGGGGGTTTGAAGTCAGATATATTTTTGCTTTCATTGATTAGTGTTCCTTTTGATTAGCGTACTTTTGGATATGATTGAGATTAATGGTAATATCTAGAACCAAAGGCGAAATGAACTTTTGCAATCGTGATAGCATGTGTCATGTGTGTATGTTACACCTTGAAATGTTAACAGGGTAATAACTGACCATGCTCAAATTTTGATGAATGTCATGCATCATAGGTGTATTGTTCTTGCGGTGGTCAAAGGTCATGTGAGGTCAGCAGTTGTTCCAGTTACTATTTTTAATTAATTAGGTAAATTGAGTGATTTATAAATGGAAGGCATGGAATCACAAAATGTCAGGCACATTGTCTACTTTTTGGTTTAATTCAAGATGTTTTAAGATGGTATTAATATAGTCTGTTTTCCATTTTTGTATAGGAAGGTTAGGTCTTGGCGATGAAGATGACAGATATACTCCACAGAAGGTCAGTCATGAAAGATTCCCCCCCAGTTTATAGATTTAATTTTCTTTTTTAATAACATGAGCATGAACATTGGAGGCTAAAATAACTCCCTTTGAACTAGACATCAAGGTTTAACTCATGACAGGTTTTACAGTTTTGACTCATGACGATGAAAGTATTGAATAAGAAAATATTCTGTAATGCAATAAGAGAAATAGTGTAACAATACAAGAATTGAAGAGAAAAGTTCTCTCCTGGAACTACAATGCTTTACCGCACTGAATCACTTTCGTTAAGCAGCCTGTAAAAATTAAAACAAGTTGATCTTTATTGATAAAAAAAAAAGGAGAGAAACACATTTTTATTGTAATTTACATAAGATCTTATAAAAAAAATTAAAAAGAAAAATCCAATCTTGCATTATAACTTTACCATCAATACTTAGTATACGTCCACAGACTCATTTAGAGGTCCTTGAAATACAGTTTTCATTTCCAAATGGAAAGTGGGATTTTGAAATGAGAAATAGTCCCCACATCTCTCATTCCAAAACTTCTTGAAGAGGAGAATATGCCTGCCACATCTCTGCAGGCACGTAGCCAGGAATTTGCCAAGGGAAGGGCGAACCTGTGGGCAAACTATCAGAGCTGTAGATTCTGCATTGAAAACTATCCAAGCGTAGCGCCACCATGGGTTGGCGCGAAAAAGAAAATTTTGGCTGAAAATGCTTCCCAGATCGCTGGAAATGGCACTTCCCAGGCCTTGTAAGCTGCATCTTAGCATTTTCTCTTTTGAAATTACTAGCGATATTATAAAAACATACAAAAAAAATATGCTCAAGTGGGGGCGGCTGCCCCCCTCCCCTTGGCTACGCGCCTGCATCTCTGTGGAGAAAACTGCTCTCTCTCTGAGATGCTTCATGTTTTGGAGAGAGGCAACTTGATTCTCTTTTGCTTCTTCATCCAACAGGTCGAAATTCAAGGCAAGAAGACAATCTGCTTCGTCAGTGCAGGCACCGATGGCTCATTTTTCTTAACCAAAGATGGAAAGGCGTTAGCGTGTGGCAGCAACGAGTACAACCAGTTAGGATTCAATACCTTAACCGCTGGATTGAGGAAACGACAAGTGAAGGTCCGTGGACTCTTACTCCGCAGTATTATTACCTATATCTATGATAATCGCTAAATAATCAATAGAAATATGACACTGAAAATATGTAGAAATTATTTGATAGTAGGTTCTATTTTCAGTTAGTATTCTCTGTTCATTTGTTTGACATATGCAGAGATGCCAACCAGTACGATTTTATCGTATTTAGTACTATAAAACAAGTGAAATACGATAATACGATATTGCCTCTTGAAAATACGATTTTTCATCTTTCCAAAAAAAAAGAAAAAAAAAAAGAAAACAACAATTATTTTTTAATTTTTTAAAGGAAGCAGAATCGCATAGAAACATGTACAAGTAACCCCCCAAACCCCGACAAACACGTTGAACAACGAGCCTACATGGGCGGGAAATACACGGAATTGGCAGCTTTACAATTTTCTCATTAAATGTTAATAAAAAAGCAAACATTTTACTTGCCCGTTCTTACCAGTAAAACATTTTTCTGACATTTTACTGGCTTGGGGCCAACGGGCCAGTGGTAGTGTCGAGTTTTTGTGAAAATCTGATTTTTCTCTCCAAAATCTTATTTTATACTGAAATTGTTCTCCTGCCACTGTGCAGGATGCAAGGCAACGAAAACAGTTTGTTTAAAAGTTCCTGGTCACATGGTATGGAAGATAATCCATCTTCTTGACTATAGTACCTTCAGAAAAAGGAATGTTTCACAGGATTTCTACCAATGGGGGCAGTGGGGATATTTTGTTTTGTAAAATCTTATCAAAAATGAAACTTTGTCATTGACATCTCAAGTATGGTTTGTTGAAAACAACATATCTGACATGTTGGAGTGACTATTGTCATAACAAATGCAAAATAAAATGTTTGTCGAAATGCGCTTTTCAAGTTTTTGCCATCTCCGAACATCCTCAGAAATTGGTTCTCATACACCCGTAGTTTAAACAGTCCGATCAAGATACAATTTTGTCTGTCATTTTTAAACAAATTTTAGACCTACACTAAGGTATGTAACAAGTGTAAGACTCATAGGACCACCAACACCTAAACCCACTTTTTTTTGCAAGACCAGAGTTGAATGCCAGATTTTCTTTAAAAACGAACCAACATTTTATTTGAAAATATTGGATGGGCTTATCAACTCTTGCTTGTTGTTGTCTGTTACTTAATTTGATATTTACAAAGTTCCCTACCCATACCTAGATATTCTATGATCAGTTATTGTCTTTTAGCTTCAGGACATCCTTCAAGGTCATTTCACGGAAGATTAAATAGCAAACACTTTGTAACTTTGCTTCAAAACTTGTAATTTCATGGACACAATACATCAGTAAAGTAAACCTCTTTCAAAGTCATCAGTTGTTTATTCTGGGTTGTTACCTAGAAACGGAAAAGCACCAAACCGTAGAAAATGTTTGCTTCCTTTATATGAACAGAAAATATGAAGTAAAAAAAGAGCAGGTAGGGTGAAAATAAAGGTTTCCAGGAATATGGCCTCAATCAGGAAGAACTATCGCATTAAAAATTAAATTTAAGGGGCGAAAAAATGGCTTCCGGTATTTTTTTTTTCAGGAATCTAAGAAACCATTTAGCAAGTGATAGGGCCTCCTGTCTGTTTTCTATCCTTTCATATATCTGTATGTTGTGCAAACATGAAAATTGCATTATGAAATGTTTGCAGTTGGAAGCACAGCCACATTATAAAACTCTTCTATAACAAGGATGTCATTTAAGGATGTTATTCCGAAACTTGTCTTCTTGTAGAACTTGACTTTGTACAAATGAATTATTTGTTTAAAGCAAGTCAAATATAAGTGTTATATAAATTTGTTAACGGTAGGCTGTCATCTAGCATCAAGTGTTGTGGCTTAAAGGGTAATAGCTTTCCTGTGAATCTTTTTTTGTTTTTTTTTATTGGAGAAAAAGATTCCCCTATTTAGTACCCAAAATCCCATAACAATTAAAATAGCTAATTAGTATCACTAAGTCCACTTTTGGATCAAATAAGGGAAAATTTAAGAAAATAAATAAATAAACAAATTTTAAAAGAAAAGTCAAAATTGAAAACAATTGCCTAGATTCTTTTGCACATGATTACTAATGATTGGAAGAAGCATCTGGGCAACCTTTTTTGTTTAGAGTTTAATATATTTATTTATTTATTACTAGCTAATTAATGTTCTTTCAGTGACAAAATCTAGAGCAGGTGCTCATTTCATTTACCTTCGCTTGATGAAAAAATCT